>JAUZST010004649.1:0-16153 GCA_034779995.1 Parotocinclus haroldoi | reverse complement strand
TCCAGTATCCTTTGTGATATTCCAGCTCTGCGTTTATTCTTACTCTTATTCAGACTCTAGGGTCTTGGGGTGGGTTTAGTTTTTTTCCACCCAATCTATAATGAGGGAAGCAATCTATCAGAAATAATCAGTCCCATTCTGGGCAACCTGAGTCAGTGATGTCGTATAATAAGTCATTTTTTGGTTTCTACGGGCTGAAATCAGCTGTGCTAGACAGGTATTCTGAGCGTAAATGAGAAAAGGCTGTATGACTAGTTTTTGAGGGGTCTCTAGTCACCGTGTTTACCCTGGGCTATTTCACGTTTCTTGACTATCAAGATTATGTCCAAACAGGAGTTATTCACAAGCGCTTGCAGGTGTAAACGCATTACACACACTATACCTGGTTGCCTTGTACCATGACCGTGATTCAGCAAGGACCCGCCAGCGTCCGCTCACACTGCACTTGCACGTTTTTTTGTCCAAGCAGACTTGCATAATTACAATACTACTTTTTGTGTTGGAGCAAAGACATGCTGGCATAAAACAATAGGCTTTATGTTTGTCCTTTTGTGGCTTTTTTTTGAGTCAGTTGGGTGTGCTGACAAGTTTCTGTCTAGGAATTGAAACTGCTAGGTATTCACGATTCTGTTATGATGACTGTTGGTCAATTAATACATTACTTATGCATCTTCTTTTCTATAAAAGATTTTTTCTCACATTTTCTCACATTCTTGATTTCATGACTTCGGGTTTGATATCATTGTGGATTGTGAAGATTACCAAATATTTAAGTGATATCACTGTCTCAGACAAATGTTGGAATAAAATCACAAGATTATTGCTGCAGTTGCCTCTAGCTCGTGTCATCTTGATCATTTTATGTACAGTGGTCAGGATAGTTATTTTAAACCAGTATATTACTCGTTGGTAACATGAACATTACTGACAATTAATAGGTGACCTCTCTCAAGAACCAAACAGGAAATTCCATATGTATCTGCATGGCACAGGTAATGGTGTTTTTCAAAGTTTAGTAGGTGTAGACCTACGCGTATCTGACCAAGGAAACACTACATTTACTGTGCTACATTTATTTCTAAATTGATTTGGGTTGTTTCCTGTTTTGTATATTATATTTAGAGTGTGATGCAAATTACTGTACTCCAAAGAGCAAGAGAAATTCTGACCATGCTGTGGTTCATCTCAGGCTAACTGATTATTCATTTATATCTCAAATGGAATCAAGTGGGAAATTTTCAAATACTGACTCAAAACTGTGACCTGTCTTTAGTTGTTAGAGATGTCAGACTTTTACAATCTATATAAAGGTTTTTTAATGTTCTTCTAGCCAACGGTTGGCATGAAATAACTTGGGGACTAGGTTCACTTACTCGGTAAGTGTGTGACATAGCGTGAAAGTTCTGGTTCGCAATGACTGAATATAGACACAAATTGTCAAAATCACATAAATCACAGAAAACGGAATGATGAAATATTGCTTCACCTATCAGTATCCACATCCATTAGTTATTCTATATTGACATATGCTTTAGCACAGCTGTGAAGAGCGAAGCAAAATCGGTTTAAATATAACATACTCATTATCAGGTATCAAGTGCATTATTGAAGTAATCATTTGCTTGTGCTGTTCTCTGCGTAGTTTTTTTCCCTGCATGATGGAATCTGAGTCAGACCTTTAATGGACTTGGTCATTATCAGTTGAGATACATTCAGCAATTTAATATAAAAACAACAACAACTAAACTCTGCAATTCAAAGTAAAGAGTCATGAATCTTCTCTTGAAACAACCCAGCAAATCTGAATCACATGGACCTCAAAGTAAGTGAAAGCACAGGAGTAACCTGGAGCCTGTAACCTAAATTTGTTCTTCCTAAGTATGCCATCTTTATACTGAAGCTTAAATCAATTTACTCCCGTCTAAATAAATCACACATAACAGAAATGTTCGGTGTGTAACAGCTTTACCACAAAGCCATGAGACAGCAACAAGATTTCCTAGCTCAGGACCTACGGAAACACATTTTATTACTATTACAAGTATACAGTAATTAATGTATGAAGCCCACCAGGTATGCCACTTGTGTTCCAAGTTGAGGGACAGCATGGACAAACAGAATTGTTCCAGCTGACTACTTACACACGTATTAATCTAATAGTGAAATACATTTTAAACATACTCGCCATGATTTAATCCATTTTACAGCCACCACATTTTATCTAAGCAAAACAGTTAGATCACGCCCACAAGCAACAACAATTCATTCTGCTTAAATATCTAAGACACTGATGGACTATAGCTCTTTTTGCACTGCTGAGCCAGGCTGAAAGCATGCAAGCAGAAGACATGACATTCTCCCAGGCATATCTCCTTTATCATAGTCTTATAAAAAAGGAGAAGCCACAGCACCAGGACATTATTCCATCTCATATTCGGATTCAATATCTGCACCATCTCACATTTCATCTTTTAAATTGCATTTTGCCACCATTGCGTCCCCCGCATGCTTTGGTTCTGAGCAATGGGAAATTGAGGGTTGCAATGTGGAGCACCCCATGAGATTTTTTGTGGTTGTGTGTGTTGCAATTTTTATGAATTTGTAGCAGATCTGTGGGTCACCCTGACATACCCTTCCACTGGTTGAGGGAGACAGTTTTATGACAGGCAATATTCGTAGTATGAAAGTTATGAATCTCATATTCAAATGTAAATTCCACATCTCATGACTTATCTAGATTTCCCCCACCAGTGTCGTTAGAAGAAGTTCAAATCATAATGCAAACATTCTACCAGGAGGTTCAGTAAAAGTTCTCCTACCAGAAGCTTTACTGTGTTTGCAAACACAGATAGATGGAAATATTTTACTGATCCCTAGGGGGACATGTTTCGTTATATACACACAATGAATACACTTGTCTTACTCTTGCACACTAATCATATTATATATTTACACAATGCATAGACATCAGTGCAAAATGTCCATACATAGTATACATGCAACATTAGAGCAAGCACTATATGCCCTAGACCTCAGTATTGATAGGTGAAGGTGACAGCTATCATTTCAAGGGATAGTCCAAGCCAGTTAACATCATTAAATACATAGTACGTATTTTCTATAAATAGTTCTTTATAATAATATATAATATATTTTATAAATACAATATGCAGGTCTTCACAAATCATTTATTTTGTCTAATATAATCCTCTATAATATATGCATTGCAAAAAAATCGGGGACACCAAGTGTTTCTAAACATAAAACTCCACAATTCAACATAACTTAACAAATAAGTTTCTATATTGATTACACAAATTACAGCTGTGGCACATGCTGCTGTGTAGTGATTTAAATCTGTTTTCATGCATTTCATCAGAGCTCCATATTACTTTAGTGTCACTGGGTGGGATAAACTACTGTAGGCTGAACAGTCTGTCACCAGTAATGTGCTCTAGTATGTGACTTATCACTGCTACATTTACATGCTGAGAAGCCATCAATCCAACTGTGATCATTAAGATACCGATATAGACTGAACTGTTTATGCATGTAATAAACAAGAAACAGATCAACTTAGTTTAAATATGCGCTAAATGTAAACTGATCCAAAGCTATGCACGTCATGGAACACAGACATGTGACACTTTCAATGGCTTGGAATGCTTTCAAAATGTTCAATTGTTGTGCCTGTGTTCTAAGTACATTTAAAATGTTGGTATACATTTTAAATGTACATATTAAATCAGATATCTTAAATATACTAGCAAGGCATCCCACTTTTTAAATACTTGTTTAAATAGAAATAATTTCAATTTCAATTTCAAAAAACATCCATGCTGCTGAATCAAGTATTTTAAAGGTTAAAACATTAACTTTGTGTAACATTTTTATTTATTAGTTAAGTGTGCGGTGTAACAATCATACTTGCAGAACTTTTGCACAGTTAAATTGGAACCATAACAGAAGTTTAGATGACTAGTTTTTGAAATTCTATTTTTATATATTCTCTATTCATCGGATGGTTTAAAGATTTTTTTTCTTCTGACAGAACTTTTTTATCTGACAGAAATTAGGATTCAGATTACTCTATAGAATGCAATAGTCTCTTATTATGATTGAGCTATGAACCATATTATTAAAGGATTACTAGGATAATTATTAGAAAAATGTAGGTATTGACTTGTGAATAAATGAAAAGTATTGTGAATGTAACAATGTTGCCATAATAAACATTACATATTTAATAGAAAATACAAATGAGTTATCTATCTTATTTAAAAGTGAGGTGTGTCTCTATCTTGATACTCAAGACAACAATATTCTCTGACTGGATGGAACAAAACAGCAATATGGATTTTTAAATAAGGATCAGCAGTGTGGTAGAAAAGCTGAATGCGATCAATAGGTATTGGTTTTTGACTGCTGCATGCTTCAGTTGAATTTTTTTTTGCCTTTTGTAACAATAAATCAATTGTATTTGCACCAGTATGATGTTAAGTGCAGTTGCTGTGCGAGAACCACTTAGGAATTAACTGACACTGTGGTTTTGTGAATGTGAAGAAATGACAAAAACAATGATGGTTGGGAACACAACCACTAAAGCAAGTTATATATTTATATTTACTCTGCATCCTGTCAGTAACGTTCTTAGGCACTTTCCAGCAACACTGAGTGAGTCACAGAAACACAAGCAGCACTCAGATTGGTCCCTAAGCATGCAACCAGTGTGTGTAGGCTCCTCTCACCCTGAAAATACACCTCCACAGAGCCACGCGTGTTGAGAAATCGACAAGCTTCCACTTGCACTGCATCTCAATGACGAAAGGCAGGTATTCTGTGGAATAGAATTTGAAGGAGCCAATATGATTTTTTAAAACTCCGCCAACCTGAAGATCGAGACTAAAATGTTAAGGTTCCTACCTCTTGCCCCGGTGTGTTCTGCTGTCCCTGCCAATTGCTGTTACAGAGCAATCAGTGAGGCCGTTTATATCTGCTGCTTAATTTAGGACCCGTTACTTAAGAGCGGGTTCTAGCGCTTGTTCGTGGCCAGGTCTTCACACACTTATTCTATCTGCGCACATGACCACCATTGCGATCGCCGTTATGGTCCTGGGGCTTATAGTGCAGGCAGATGTGCACAGGGGAAACCCCCGAGGTACTTAGTTTTTTAGGGACACGTTGAGGTTTCCACGTATGTACTCGTATACTCCTCGCACGCCTGAGCTCACGCTCTTTTCGTCCTCGGCAACTAACGAGTCTCACTGCAGTCGGCCGTCTATCGCGATCTGTTCGCGTGTTGCTCCCACTCCGGGAGGCAACACAACGGTGCACCTTGTTTATCTTATGTTTGGGAGCTTTTGCTCTGCCTTTTCTCATTTTTTTGTTTCTATATTATTTCCCCATTATTATTATAATACGCCGTGGGATTTCTCGGTCCCCGCATACTTGGGTCCGACCACATATCATAACATAAAAATGTGATTTGGAGTCTAATATTCAAATATGACTGCATTATCTTTGATAATGTGCTTCATATTAATTTAGTCAAGTGTAGGAACGTAATTTAATTTCTTTTTCCACTTTGAACAGCAAGGGCTCAATTTGCATGCAATTAATCCGGATGATGATAATAATAATAATAAACTAACGTATATCATGGCTATAAGTTTCATGATTGTGTCAGGCCTACATACAACTATAATTTTCAAGCTTTTAAGCTTTTAGACTCACAAATTGAGTTAATTTAAATAACTTTATAAATGTATTGTTCAATAAAACATTATAATTTTAGTGTTTAGGCATTATTACAATATTATTAAGCATATAGGCCTACCAAAATAGTGGGGGTGAAATACAAACAATAAATTTGTTCTATTTCATGATAACAGTTGATTATGTATTGTCTTTTTTAACTGTAAATCGGATGTGTGCATAATGTCAGTGAGATACAGACGACCTGTGCCATAAATTGTAAATTGTAACTGTACAAAAGCATTAAAAAAAACGTCACAGGTTATGTTCTTCCAAACGCAGTGTTTAGAATCTTAAGGTATGCCAGACAGGAATGTTTCCGGCTTCAGAGCGTCCTTAAATCATTCATCACCACAGTGATTCTAATTTTCTTCACAATCCAGAGGTCTACTACAGCGAGTAGTTTGTGCTGCAAAGCAGATGGTTAGATGGCAAGTCACCCTTCCTACACTCACTGGAGTGTATTTCCCAAAGGCATTACACAACAAGGATCAGTACATGGTAGAGCGATGATCACATTAGACACTCTCTCACAGCTAAGATGAGATAAATGATACCTGTGGGAAATTGGGTTCTCTTAAGTATCAGACCAAGGACATGTGGTGTAAAAATTGCAAATGATCACACTTATCTGGAAAACCACCTGTTCTAGAAGCTACCACTGAGCAGATGCTATCAAACAATAACAAACACGTTTCACTAACCAACCACAGTCATTCTAATCTCAACGCTACCTCCATCAAGCCCTTTTCCTTTTACATTTCTCTCAATGTTCATCTCATCTCTCACAGGCTGTGCACATTCAACATATCAGCAGAACATTTGTAACACAATAACTGTTTTCAATTATACTGGCCTGCAATTAACCATTACACATGACAAAACTGTTACAGTTTAGTACATAAGGATGAACCTGGCATAACTGTTTATACCACTTTGAATGGTTGTTTTTTTCTATTCTTTTGTATTACCTTAGTAATATGTATGTATGTGTGTGTCTTGTTGTGATTTACTATGTTTGGGCTCATCACATTATCCACAATATGACAAGATCCATGTCATACTCGTATGCAGAGTAAAGCAATGTGTACTGCAGGTAAAACTCCGTCACAAAAACCAAAGCGTACTGAATAATAGCTACTAACACACAGTTTATAAACCTAAAATGTTATATACAAACCCCTACACATAGGTGAAACTGAGCAAGACCAGAGCTGACAATTAGAATGAGTGGACATCTCCATAAAATCACTAACAATATATACTTTACTCTTGTTAATTATGTACATGTATTGTCAGTGAATTACTTGAGCAACATCTTAGAGATACTCCAGACATAGATACAAGAGTCTTCCATTTATGTACATACTGTATGTATATATACATACATGTGGGTATATTCAGCTTTTTATGTATGTCAGTTAAAAAATGCTTTTTTTTTGCAGTGCTCTGCTTCAAGATTACACATTCTGATGCCTGAGATAAGGAATAAGATTAAAGCTATAGCTATGAGAACCAGTATTTACAGACTTCTGGGGGAAAAATGCATAGTTTGGCACTAATTGTCAATCGGAATTGCAACTCTTGTGTTTAACTGTCACAGAGCGTTGAAGGAGTCGGAGGCAAATGCGAAGTGCGGGACAACCAAGTTGATTGAAACTAAATAAACGTAACTTAAAACAGAACTAAACATAACGAAACAACAGGTGGGCAGGATCAAAGACTGGAAACGACAACGAAAGACCCTACCTCACCTGTGTCGAAAACAAAACAAAACCAAATCATAAAGTGTAACAAAGAAAGCTTGTGTGCACAATCAAGGCACGTCTGCGCAGTCATCAGGCGTGACAGCCGCCACCCCAAAAAAAAAACAAACAAAAAAAAAAACCCGTGCAGGGAGAGGGGCGCAGGCGTCCAAGGGCACACCACTCTGCATGCTCCGAAGGGGGGGGCCCCCGAATGTGGCGACTGAACGGAGAGTCCCACGACGTCCTGCCAACAGCGATCCAGGATGGTGATGCCATCAAATGAATTGAATTTGAATCTTGAATTGAATCTCAATAGGTGTTTTTTGGTCTTGTTGTGTGTTTTTGTTTATCGCTTTCTTCCCTGTTTGTATCTTCCTCACCTGTTTTCCCTCTATATCTTAGTTTTATATCTTTTATTTTTCTTGCGTTTATGTCTGCCTTTTTGTGTTTTCTCTATCTAACGCTGTGTTACCCCAGTTGTTTGTGACCGTTTCTCATGGTATAAAAAAAAACAACCCAAGAGATTTAATTTTTAGTCAACCAAAAAGGTTGGGGCAGAACCAGTTTAGGGTTAGTAATTGGTACAAAGGCACATAGGGTGGACCATCAAACAGAGGAAACTCAAACTGGTCAATATTCAATATTCCATGTACTCTGGACCAAAGATGAAAAGGACCACCCAGACTGCGAATAGCAACAAGTCCAAAAGCCATGGTCTGTCATGGTATGGCGCTGTTTCTATGCCATATACAAAGGTCCACAAGGTTACACTTCTGTGATGGCAGTATTACTGCAGAAAAAGTACATTGAGATGTTAGATCAACAAATGTAATCAAACAGACGACATCTATTTCAGGAACATTTATTTGTATTTGTACAAGACAATGTAAAACAAGCCAAATCAGATAAAGTTCTGCAAAATATGCAATTTCCTTCCAATCTTTCTTTGAGGAACATGTCAATTATTTTTTCGCATATTTGACAAACTGATGCTATTCCCACTTTTGTTCCTTAAAGACTCCAACTTTCATGGATACTGCTATTTGTTTTTGTTTTTTTACAAACAAGTTGCATTCCTGAAATACAGGAATGGATGTTTATTAAAAAAAGTAAAAAAGTAATGAAGTTTAACAGAAAAGATACATTGGGTTCATAGTGATTTTTTTACCCAGATAGAATTTAATTCTATTCCCAAAAGGAATAGATTAGGAAGTGATATAGATATAGATTAGTAATAGATTAAATTAATCCCAAAGGAACAGATTTAATAGATTAGAGCTATGTGAATATATTTTGTGCAATCTAACTGGTGTTAAGTAAATTCTATTAATAAGCATGATATTAATCTCATGTTCATTGAGTGCTTGGCAAAGTTTCTGTAACACCAAGTCTAATTCCCCAAGCTCCTGATGCTTGTCCCTCTCAGGTCTGCCCTACAAGTACATTGATTAAACAAGACAGTGTAGATCTTTGAGTGTCTGGAACTTTTAGTAATAGTTTTTCGATCTCTGTCAGACACCACTGCAAGTTCCCTTTTTCTGAAAGTGGAAGACATCAAACACAGTCTGATTTTAATACTGTATACTGATGTCTAACAGATCAGAATAGCTTTAATATACCATCTGAAAATATATCTGCAGTAGTACATGATTAAATTATATTGAAATACCACAATCATTTAAGTGTGATGACAGAGAAAGACCGTCTTAAGATAAAGCTTTATACTTTCACAAACAAAAGGAGTATTAAACATGACAGTGGTTTGAAATATTGTGTATTCCTTTCACACTGCCTACGAGTAATAAGAATTTAATTGGTAAGGGAGAGCATGGTATTGATTGCATATTGATCCAAAGTGTGCTGACCCTGTTAGTACACCAGCTAACAGTGTGTTTTATCTGAGCTGACCAACAATCAATCTTTAGACTTGGAAAACCAGTGTCATCTTTGTCTTTTGGCTTTGTCTGGGTAAAAAGGCTTCTTATTTTTCCAGATACAGTTATTGAGATGTTTATTTAGATCGATAAATGGGGAAGGTAACAAAGAGGTAACTGAATTAAATAATAGAACTGTGGAAAGATATTCATTCTGAATAAATACTGTACATCCTATCAAAAAGACAAATTAGTAATGAGCACCAACCTCAAGAAATCAGTCTTAATCCTATTTACTAAGTGTGCATAGTTTTTAGCAACACATTGTGAATATCTAATTTAACACAATCCCCAAGGCATTTAAAACCTTCTGCAGAAACTGTGAAATCTGCCATATTAAACGTGTGAGTTATGGATTTAGAGCAGTTTCCTTATAGCCAGAGAGAGTGCTATAGTGAAGCATGTTTTACATTCTAAAAGTTAATGGACACCTGAGAACTGCTAGACATTTTTGAGTATTGTGCTAAAGGTTCTATTATATGGGCAAAGGAAGAGGTGAAAGAGGACATCCTTACCATGTTCTAGGCAATTTCTATTTCTACTGATGTAAAGTCATTAGATAGCTTAAGGGTAAGGGTAGCTTAAGGACTAGAATATTAATAGCAATAACCATATGTAAAAAAAATTAGAGCCTAGATTACATTTATTGAGAGAGGCAAAAGGATAACTTTGTTCTGACATATCAAATGTGAGCTGGATATGCCTATATATATATATATATATATATATATATATATATATATATATATATATATCACACACACAAATATTTTACTTTATCTTTCACTAATGGGTTGAGTTCCTTAACCATGTTAACTATACCCAGATCGTCCCACATCTCTCTAATCTTGCTGACTAAGAAAGATTTTAGATAGATATTAAAATTATATATTTTTTAATCTAATTTTAATATATATGTAAATTATACTGCAACTTTAGTTTTTACTTAACGTCACCTTTTCTATTGTATTTGTATTATTTTGCATTTTACACAAAGTATGGAGCATCTGTGGCAACTGCAATTTCCCCCCAGGGATTAATAAAGTATTCTGATTCTGAGTCTGATATACAAAGGCATCATCAAAGGCTTCTATATCTTCTTGTCTCTGTTGTCTGTATTTGAAGTTTTAAAAAAAGAAAAGCTGATTAAATTGGTGATTTTTAAAGGTCACGTAATTTTCCTTTTGTATAATGTGGCATGCATTACAGGTTAAGTTGCTTATTATGCCCCCAAAATGCAGATATCTTTATGCGTCACGGAGTGAAACAATGTATTATTACACAGGAATGAAATGAACATCCACATTTTAGTTTATGTAGAGAAGTGCGTACAATAATTTGCATGGGCACTGGGGTGTGATCTGAGATAACGAATGAGCCAATTTTACGGAGCGTAACTAAGTGATATGATAGTGAATATGACAATCAGTTTTTGAGTATGAAGAATGGAAATTGGATAGAAAGAGAAAACTTTTACTAATGGCTTGAGTTCCCTAAACATGTCAACTATACCCGGATCATCAGATTATTGATTGCATTTTTATAGAGAACTTAGTTTAGAACTACACTGCTTACTAAAATTAGGGGGTACTTCAAAATTAAATATCCCATAATGAAATATCCCCTATTTTTGTGAGTAGTGTAGTTTAGAACACATCAGAAGTTACCAGCCAACTGTGGACACTCCTACATCAAAACATATTTAGGAGCAGCATCATTTGTATCATTAATGATTGTAAATTGCTAGCGCCATATTAATCGTGGAACTAAATTAAACCTGCCACCCGGATCTGTAATTTGGTGTTATATAATTAATGTTAATTGTCTTCTAATAAATATGGCTGTAAATCTTTTTCTCAAATTGTGAAAAATGGATTTCCTGGTGCATGGCAATAGCCCTCTAGCTTCTCCTTTTTAAAAATGTTAAAAAATCCTCTGTTTATAACTGTACAGTTGCATGCAAGCAACCCGATTAAATACACAGACATATAGTATAAACCTGAATACATACAGACCTCCAAGTGTGAATTTTTGCTCTGAAAAAAAAAATTATTACTGAATAAACAATATGTAAAACAGAACTTAAAACATAATGAAACAACAGGCAGGCAGGATCAAGGGTTGGAAACGACAAGAGAAGACCCTACCTCACCTGTGTCGAAAACAAAACAAAGTTCAAATCATAAAGTGTAACAAAGAAAGCTTTGCACCGCATGAACAGGGGCGAAGCTTATAAAGAGTCCTCGCTGATCCGGGACAGGTGCACACAATCAAGGCACGCCTGCGCAGTCGTCAGGCGTAACAAGAGCAAAGGAAGGGTTTGGGAGGGCCATACCCAAAAGGGGCCAGGCCAAGTGATCTTTGTGATCAATGTGGGTCTTGGAAGTTCGAATTTTTTCACATTTTCCCCATGTCATCCATTTCAGCTTAAGGCAATTCAACTTCTTAAGTAAATGAAAATAATTTAATTGTTTATTGCGTATGGATGTAGCATCCCCTGCGACAGAACTCTACTTCATTTGTGTTTGCCTTGACTCACTGGTTTCCATTCATTTAGACAAATAATTACACATTGCTTTAACTGCAGAAAGAGATGTAATTATGGTGTCAGCTTCTAGTGGGTCATGAATCAATCAATGTTTTAACACATAGAATTTAAATGATATAGGAGTGGCATGGTGGCTTAGCGAGGCCGCTTCACAGCTCCAGAGATCCCTGGTTCGATTCTGACCTTGGAACTGGTTGCTCTAATTAGGAACTGTGTGAATGTGTCTGACTAGTATCGAAGTAACTGTGCTCCTATCATAAAGTTGATGTGATGTAAACAAAACAAACAAATGTCTCACATTTTAAATAGCATTACCTTGACATATATTTTTTCTTGTCACAGTGATTCTATGACTTTGATTCTGGTTTTTGGTCTCCTTGTTTGTTGGGATCGCTCTGTCAGTAATACTGGTCTTACAACAAATAACTTTTCAAATAATTTCATTTTCTCAGACAAATTGTCTTGCTGGAGTTGTGTTGTGCCTGTGTCATCACAATTGTTGGTTTAAGGTGGTCGGGATCGGTGTCTTAAGTAAGTCTTTTTCTTGTTTTGACTTTCTAAGTAAAAGTAAGTGTTTTTAATACTAACATAAGTCTTAAATCTTATCTCACACAAACACTGATGGTAAAATTGTTGACTTGCAATATGTGAGCTCTCTCTAGCACCAAACAGGAATTTCCATTAGTATCTGGATGCCACAGGTAAGTAGGTGTAGAATTACATTTATCTCTAAATTGATTTGGGTTATTTACATTCTATGCAAATTACTGCACTCCACACTGTAAAGGAAATAATTAAAATATGAAAATTCAAGCACTAAACTAACATAGAGCTGTAATACTTTACATAAAAATAATGAAATGCGGTGTTTTTATTAAGATATAATTACACTGCTTAGGCCACTTGATTTATTTGACCACCTCTGGCTGTCGCTGCTGTTTTTTTTTACCCGATTGATCGTTTTAGGTGTGTGTTTTTAAAGGTTTTTAAAACAGTCTCAAAGGGAATATAATGGGAGCCTTGTGAGCAACAACCATACAAGATCCCCAGCCTTTGCAAAATTCATAGTCTGTGACTTGTCTTTAGATGTAAGAGAATGTCAGGATTTAGTCTATTAAAATATTTTCAGAGTATTTTCAAATACTCTAGTGTATGGTTGGCAAGAAATATGTTCAAGACAGGACACTGCATCTTAGTTCCAGACTG
This sequence comes from Parotocinclus haroldoi, assembly GCA_034779995.1. Classification (NCBI taxonomy): domain Eukaryota; kingdom Metazoa; phylum Chordata; class Actinopteri; order Siluriformes; family Loricariidae; genus Parotocinclus; species Parotocinclus haroldoi. The sequence goes on along the minus strand of JAUZST010004649.1, from coordinate 2,963 downwards.
TGCAGCTTACTGTGAAAATCCCTGGTTCTCAACGACTGCACAAATCTTTGGCAAAAAAACTAATGATGGACTTTATAATTCGCTTTGCTCTTACCGGGCTGTGTGAAAGCTGTGACATTTATTATTAGTCTCTATTGCACCTGTGTTATGTGCATGCCACAGATTGCCCAGGTGCTGCATTTCTACAAATCTGAGTTATGCTTTGCTTAGTTTGTCTACATTACATTATCAATTAACATGTAAATAATCGATTTTTGACTTTTGTAAACTGACGCCAAATCCTCCACGTACTGTTAGCGATGCATCTAAGAACTGTTTTTATTCCCTCCCCTAATGTTTAGTAAGTATTTAAATGTTTCACTACAATATAAAAAAACTACATAGCCAACACAACATGTCCAAGCTCATTCAAGTGGGTTCGTCTATTACATTCACCCCCATTGCTATCAAGTATATATCTATCAAATATAGCACCTAACTTTGGTGTCTTCAAAAACAAACATTGGTAATAGAAAGTGGTGGTACAAATTATATTTTCATTAAGAATAACTGATTAGACTGTTCATCTGATGTCTGTGCAACAGGCAGTGATGATATATAGAATAAGGACAGCTTTCCCATTCAGCAATACAAACATACACTGAACATGAGTGTAAGCTGAAACACATCACTCAGACCATTGAATCGGAATTTGTGAATAAAATTCTAATCAAAACTAAAGAAGCAGTCTGATTTGCCCTACAAAGACTTGCTTGCTCATAACCCTGACATCAAACCTGTCCAACCTGTCTGAGAGACAGACCTTTGTCCTTAATGTTTGTGCCTGACCCCAGTGATACTCCTGAGTGCAATCTGTTCCTCCCACATCTCATTTAAAGCCTTGACAGGTGTACTACAGCAAAATGGAATAAACTGTGTAACACAACTAACGGTGATGTTACAATGTTTAGGTGCATACTTTTTGGCAAGTACAGTATAAGCATGGTATAAGCATTGCAGTGAAACTGACATGGTTGTGGTGTCCAGCGTCCATTAATACTGCTAGAATATGCATAATATAAAGTGAAAAATACACATAGTACTGTTTATATGTGTCAACTGACATAATTAATAATGTAGCTAACTAATGCTACATCTACACTTAACCGTAACCTTAACTCCAGTAACTTAATGAATAAAAATTATGTCAATAAAACATTTCCCCTGTGGGAACCAATAAAATGGCCCTACGTGGTCAACATATCAGACCTTTTTATCATTCTGGGGGCACCTGTTCACCATAGTTATATATAAACATGACCCATCCTACCAAACTAATAGGTCAGAACTGGCTGAATTTGTATGCCAGAGCAATCAAACCAATTGAACATCCAAAAATAATAATACATTTATTTTAAACTTCACCTAGTTGTCCTACTTAAGATCCTCAGAGTATAGCAGTAAGTTTTCAGGAGTTGGGTAGGACACAATGAACCTCCAACAATGTCCCTTCCTTGACAGTGGCCCCATCTCCATGACAACAATACATTACATGAGCAGGCAGGAAGTGGTCCTCAATATGAGCTGAAATCACTCTGCTCCTGAAGCACTGTACAGCATGTTCATATTCATATAAAATGAAATCCAGTTTCAGACCTCCAACTCATCAAGACATTACCCATATGGCCTAACCACATTCTTGCTTTAATTTCATTAGCAATTTAAACACAGTAAAATATCAATTTGTGAAAATCTTTATTCAATTTTAAAATAATAACTTGAAGCCATCTTTGAGATAAAATGACTATTTTTACCGTCACATTCTGATTATCATTTGATTATAACTTTCAGATTTCTATGCCGTTCATACCATATGCAGTCTGTTTCCATCGCCTCTAGTCTCTTAATAGATATAACGAGTTTAATGTACCAGAATTGAGTCTGGTATATTGAATGGTGCAAGGTGTCATAGCTTCTTTGCCCATTATAACCTTCCTTATTTGTAATTTGCCAGTATCACATATGCCATTTCTGTCAAAACCAGTATTGCTCACTTTCTCTTGCAGGTGGCACTGAAAACCTACAAGCACTTGTTTCTCAAGTTTTAGGGTTTGTCATACTGGACTGTGCAACACCTGGAATAGCCCTTTTTTATGTTTTTTTTTAAACTCCAAAGCTGCCACTGTTTGATCTATCCACAATAGCCTGGATTGTAAGATTGTTTCATTGAGTCTTTCAGGATAAGGGTTTCTGCTAAATGACTAAATGTTCATGTAAAAAAGTTAAAACTTGAAAACTTGATTTAAAAAAAATATTAGAGTTATGTACGCTGAAAACACAAATAATTGTCTAAATACATATTTTTAATGGAACAAAGTAGCCAATTTCACCTGTGATATGGAAGGTTTAGTCAAATTTGTAATAATTCCGCCCCACAACCAGTTAGTATTTAACATCACTAGGACAGCTGGGCAAGTGATATGAAGGGATGCAGACTTGTAAAATGCTAAGGGTTAAGAAGGAATGTAAATGTGGTTCTTAAAATGGCCATAACCCCTACATATTGTTGACAGTTCCATTTAAAATGTATAAGGAAGGTTAAGTACTTGCCAAAAATTAGAAAGATTAGACTGGAACAGAGCATATATCCACACATATATATACACTAATTCCCCTTTGACACAGAGATTAATAGATATTTCTCATTACTGATCTCCTGTCATCAGTATAAACTGCATTTTGCCATCTGGACATTGTCCGAACACCACATTACATACCATACATAACAATGAACTGTAGAGTAGCACACTGATTCACTTAGTGCCTCCCTACCTGCACTCTCTTTCAGTCAAACAATTAAGGAATGATGAACTGTCTTTTATGTAACAGCACCACATTCCCTCATTGAATTTATTTAGTTTAGAACCAAATAGTAGATCTTGTATATGTATATATATATATATATTATAATTAATCACTTTTTA
>JAUZST010004648.1:0-16154 GCA_034779995.1 Parotocinclus haroldoi | reverse complement strand
ATATATATATATATATATATATAGAGAGAGAGAGAGAGAGAGAGAGAGAGAGAGAGAGAGAGAGAGTTGTGTGAGCATGAGCCTTGCTTTAAAATGTATTAATCCAATAAGATGTATTAATCCAGAGAGCACAGAGGAACTACGTGATGGGTGGTGAGTGCTTTTCCTGTCTGAAATATAACATTTTGCTATACACCAAATAAAGGTTTATGATCAAATGTGATGTGTTTGTACTTTTTTCTTTGTTGATGGAAAGAAATTGAAGCCATCATTACATATTATGATGGCTGATTCTGAAATATTTCATGTAGATATTGTTTTAAAGGACATTTTCATCACCAGCAGTAATTTACTACAATGGCTTTTGCATTCATTAATGCAGTAATGATCTTGAGCTGGATAGTTTTGTATTATTTACATAAGCTTATAATCAGAATGCAGTAGCTAGAATGAGTTGCCTACATATAAGCTGTAACTCAGGCATGGGCAAAAGATGTTGTATTGTACTGTTTTTGGATATTTATGTGCAGTTTAGATATTACCAAAACATTTTTAAATAGAAGCCAGCGTGTGTTCTAATTCACAAGGTCCCCTAGCCTAAATCAGTAGGCGTTGATACCTTCTGTGAATGAATTTAGGCCAAGAGTCAGACTCTAGAACGAGTCACATGGCTCGACTCGACTACAAGTTTAAGTACATGTGCTGAGTACTGAGCCGAATGTGAGAACCCAGACAAATTGTTCTAGTTGAAAGGCGTCGAGAACCGAATACGAAAGGTTCTAATGTGGTCAAGAACTAATGTACAACTGTAACTAATGTATAACTGTTTTTCTTATCCCCTTATTTCTTATCCTATTCATACAGTGCATCTCCATTATTAGACGGTGAGCTTAGTACTGACAACAAACCATCAATCCTTTTGTTAATGTAGGAACCTTGCTGTTGGTTATAATGCTTGAGTGCATGGCTGACCACCTGCTGCTCCCTATGTGCCATCTACAGGGCATATTACTTAGAACTTGGTGAATGTCGTTTGTGTGGTAATTAAACAAAGACTCTGAAAACTGAAGTTCAATGATCACGAAAGAGAACGTTTATTAAGGTGCTCCCCTGGGTTTAGCAACCCTCTGTTGCCAAGTACAGCTGATTGCGTTAGTATTTGCCAAAGAAACCTGCACAGATTAATCTGCTATTAAAGAGGTTATGGGTTTACTGTGTACACCATTGCTCAGTCACATTATTGTCTGTATCAATTGTTTATTTGCTCTGAACAGCCAACATATACTATTAGCCTGCCTAAGAGCTGTCATTAATGGTCGTGCTGCTTTGCCTGGTCACCAGTAAGAGTGGCTTTCCACCATCACAAGTATGGGCTGTGTTTGAGCTCATCATTTACTCCCTGAATTAGTTCACTCAGATGAGGAGCTTTCGAGGGGCTGCATGAGCTGTGAAAGGCATGAAGATTAGTTATCAGTGTTTCCTAACAATGCCTCCTGAGAAGAGAGCCTTGAGGAGACGTAGGGCTGCGAAGTGATTCAGGCACCCCGAGAGGGTGTTATATGAAAGGTTTTTAATTATCTGTAAGCTGAAATTCCAGGTGGTAATACTTTCTGGTGAACGTTGTGCAAACGGCAAACTACTACTCTAGGCCACCCAAGGAGGTCAGGTTGGCTTGGCTTGACTAAAGCTAACTCCATTAATGAACAACCAAAAACAGTTGGGCAAACTAAAAGTTGGTCAACTGACATTTAAACTGCAATTGTGGTCCTTTCTCTATATCTTTAAATAAATTCTGCACTTAGACTGGCCAACTGAGAAAAACCTAGCTACTGCTCGTCTCATTTGGCTACTCGCTTTATTTTGTTCATATAGGTTATAGCAGTTACATTGCCTTAGTTTGACTATAACATAATAATAACTCTTAATATTTTTGGGTACATGTTTTAATGTTACATTTTACCAAATTCATGATGAACTCTAATATCAGTTATCAACATATATATCATGTACCATCCCTACTGTGAAAACGTTGGAAAACGCAAATATTCTCCCACGGTTGGGTCCTTAAGCAAGGTCCTTAACCCACCACTGCCTGAATTGTAGGACTGTATCAGTTGTAAGTTGCTCTGGATAAGGGAGTCTGCTAAATACCGTACCTGTAAATGATTCCAAACAGGTGAGGTCACCAGGTTATAATAATGATTTGATACAAAAGCAGCATCCATGAAATGCTGAGTTTTTGAGGATCTCTAGTTTGTCAAAAACGTTATGTTTGCCATTAATGACCAGTTCATTTAGTCAGCTCTATGTAGGTAGGAATGTTTTGACATCATACTGTATGCCTAAACAGACTGTCCTTGCAAAACTGAAAGAAGATTGTAATATTGTCCACATAGTCTTAACAATGAGGCTCATACTGCAGGTCATTGTGGTCCCTTCTGGATCTGTCTTTATCCTAAGCTTGGCATCACTATGTAATCAATATAAAAGTTGTGTAGCTAAGGAATCTGCACCCACCATAGCAGAGTCTGAATGTCAGACAAGAGCAAGGATAATTAATCTACAGAGACAGATTGAGGTAAATCCCAGCTCAGAGTCTAATATGTGACTTTACTACTATAGAAGATTGAGAGGTCTGTTATAATCATTATATGTGTAAAATGCTTTATTGTGTATCTACAGTTCTTGATTGTGAAAGTATAACTGACTTGGGGGGGGTGTTATCTGCTATGCTATTTAGTATGTGTAGTCAATGTTAACTAACTGCCCTAGGCTGAGTCATGGTGACACACATGGTCAGGAAATATAGTGAGGGAAGGCCTGCCGGGAACAGGTTGCACCAATACATAAATATGCAAACCCAATTCCTCTGTTTTATTTATGTATTGTGACATTATATGCACATACAGTAACTAGAAGCTATTTGTGGTTAAATGCAAGTTTAATCAAGCCCGGTGAGAATTTGAGTATGCCCTGCTGTCAGCTTGTCAGTACGTCACTACACTGGCATGTTTTTACGATGTTCAGAGGGGTGTGGCTAGATACATTTGACAGATGTGTGTATCTGTGGCAGCTGTGTGTGTGTACATGTAAAGGTATGTTTTCCGTTTCCGTTCCTCTGGGTTACCCTCTCTCAGCTGTTGTGCAGCTGCTGTTTGCGTTAACTACCCTTCATCCCCACCCACTTTCTCCCTCTTTATGACACATCACACTTCTGTTTTCAAAAGCCCCTGGTCTAATTAAAGACACTTAATGACTGTGGGATGACTCGGGTCTCCAAATGCTGTAGATAACTTCTGTTTTCATATTCCTGTAATGAGTAATGCTCATACTCTTCACAGCACTCCTTGACTTTCTTTGGCCTTCAAGTTGTTGCAAAGCTTTAAGCTGTTTTGGTTCATTATCCTGTGGCAGTGTGATTCCTTCTCCAAACCATTATTTTCACTCTCAAACATTTGGCCCCAACTCAATTTATTTTACTAAGCATTTGAAACCAAATGATGAATTACAAACCCAAAAAACAGAGGATAGCCTCTTTGTCCTGTAAAATTACCCATATTACCCTGTCTTTTAGACGGATTTTGGATTATCCTGCCCGCATTTAGGGTTTGGAGTCAAAATGAGCTGAATGGCAGAAATTATGCTTCTGAAAGCAGACTAAAGGTGATGGCATGTGAAAGACTGACAACTCATTTTGGTTGAGACTGGTTTGTGTTTACAAAAAATGTGCTACCATTTTTCTCAATGACACAGTGGAGCAGGAAGGCTATTGGGGGCTTAAAAATGTAACACTTTTGTACAATACATTTCTATTGGAGCAAACCGATCTACCATTGTATTAGAGTGGGTTTTTTTTAAGTTGGCTGGGATTAACAATAGTTTGTTCAAGTTCAGTTTATTTATATGACACTTCTAACAATAGACATTGTCACACAGCTTTTCAAAATGCAACGTCTAGACCCAAAATGAGCAAGCAGGCGCCAGTGGCAAAGAAAATCCTCCTGAGATGTAAGAAATCTTAAAAGAAGCCCGGGTGAATGGGTTATGGATAACAAGTTCAAATTTATTAATACTTGTCTAGTCAAATGTAAACCAAATGGTGCCTTACTGTGTGTAAGATATAAGATGTTGAATGTGGCATGTTCGGAATCAGAGTACTAAAAAAAAAACTTTAGGTTTACTTTAGGTCTGTAAATTAACTTAAAGGACATGGTTGCTGAATTCTTGATTGCAGTAGGGTAGAAGGAACTGTGATGGCCTAGCGGTTAAGTTATTGGACTAGAAAAGCCAGGGTTTAAATCCCACCTCTGCCACTGCCAAGCTGCCACTTTTGAGCAAGGCCCTTATCCCATAATTGATTGTAGGAGCATGACAGTTGTAAGTCAGTCTGAATAAGGGTGTCTGCTAAATTATTAAACCTAACTCTAAGGTGTTTCCTGTGCAACATACTTTGACCTGTCAAAAGACCTCTTTGGTCTTGGTACACCATGAAAATTTAAATAAACGAAGTAAAATATTTTACAGCTATAATGAGATTTGAAGATTCTAATGCTGTTGCCATATGACAAAAGGTTTTACGATCAGATAAGATCAAATTTGAAATCCAAGTGCAATGGTACCATGGTTCTCATCATTCATTTGGATGGTGGGGCATGGTGAGGGCAACGTTATGTTGCTGGGGTGTTTTTCTTCACTGGAGACTGGACACTTGGTCAGGACTGATTAAATTAATATTACACAATATTATTATACACAAGTGCTTGTATCCATCCATTTTCCTGTGGTTCCACAGATCTCTCTCTGGAGAGTTATCTGGTAGATAACTGAAAATGGATACTGTTCACTGTCCAGCACAACAACAATCCAAAAAACATACAACATCAAAAAACACAGTATCTTAAGCATAGGAAGGTGAATATTCTTCAATGACCAAGTTGGAACCCTGACCTAAATCTGACCTACATTTGTGGATTGCCACTTACTATGAAATATGACTGAATATGAACAATTCTGCCCAAATTCAAAGCTGATAGCTGCAATTGAAGCAAAATGTAACTATTAATATAAAGTATTAGATGAGGGGGACGTACACATGTCCAATACTTTTTAACTGTCTTATTCTCGTTTCAGATTAAAACCTTTTTTTCCTCAGTAGTTGCATTTTGTAAGGAAGAATGTGTATACAAAACTGGAAAAATAGGTTTTTAGTGGATTTAGATTACAGGTTATAAGACAAAATGTGGTATGATGTTTTTCTATAGACACACCACAGTATATTTGAAGTTCATTTTAAAACATTTATGTTTCTTTTCACTTATATAATAAAAACTACAGAGGCAGAATGCTATGCATTATTGAACACAACCTAGCAATACATTTATTTATTCATATTCAGCTGAAGGACTTAAGGATCACAATATTACAACAAACAGTTATTTTAATCTAACCTGTTCTTTCAGTAAAATAATCTGGAGTTTTATTGAATCTTCAAACTTCAGTGTCGTTGATTTAATCTCAAATGTAATGTCCCTTTAAGTTTTCCATCAAAACAAAAGTCTCTAAGAAAGGAAAAAAGAGGTGAGTGCTGGTGAGGGCTTGGCTGTTTATTGCTTCTATAATTAAACTGAAAGCAGAGATTAACCTGTTCTGCAGACATTACACATCATTAAACACAAGAATAAATGAATAAAAATGGCTTGTTAGTAAGTAAGAAAATGTGTCACCGTTGGCGACATGGTGTGTAAGTGTAAAAGCACTCAGGGTACTGCAGTTATAGGATAATTATCTGTTTGACTCTCCATCTTGTAACTACCGAAGTGCTATGCTCATGACTCAATAAATTCGATTAAAGAACCATAATCCAAGCATAGAATGCTAGCCTTTAAACATTATCCCTCCCCCAAACCTCTCTGTGAGTCTGAGAAAAAGGTTGCATACAGTTGCAGACATGGTTTAATAATGCATGTTAAAGGAGGGGAGAGCTCATAGCAAATTCACTTTAATCTGATCAGCTGTCACGTGTGACACTTCAACCAGCCTGTAGCGAGACTAGACCAGCAAGGCCTGGCTTACTTCCTGTGTAAATGTGAGCTACAGTGTATTTGACACCAAAGAGCAATCCACTGCTTGTGATGGCATATGCACCACAAAGGGCCCTGCACCATTGCTACAAATCTATTCGTGTCCTTCACACTGTCACATATCCCCATCTCAACTTGGGGAGGAAAATGAAGTAAAATGATGTAGTTTATGCTTTACTTGGTGGAAGAGTTGTTTTTGGGGACCTAACTGAGATCTCTCGCCAAGCCTAAGAAACATGACCAGAGCAGTCATAATCATATACAAAAACACATCTCTGCTGTGTGTTGCAGTCAGTCCTTGTGCAGGCCTGAGTCCTCCCACTGGTTGCAGCAGGTCCACATGAGCAGCCAGCATGATTAGCATCATGGGACAGTGGAGCTCTGAAAAGCAAATCCATTGCAGAGTGTTTAAAGCATATGGTGTCCACCCACACTGAGAAGAGAAGAAAAACGAGAAGATGGATTCTGTTCAAATATCTAATTGGTCACAAAGTGTTGATAATACTCTGTGTGTGTAATGAGTGTGGATGTGAAGGGCAGTGGGAGGAGAAGGGCAGGAATGTTACACTCCATAAATAAATGATGAGCTTCTCTTGGAGACTGATGACTTTCCCTTTCTCCACCATTCCCTATCCTCCTACCACAGCCTCTACCAGAGCCCCCCAAATTCCACTATGCTTTAATGTCTGACGTCTGGCTGTATGTTTGACATAGCTCCACCTCTATTATTATTCAGTGTTTTTTTTAAAGCCACTATAATATGTGGAGGATTTGAAAAAGACTTGTCACTGTTATTCTCAGTCCATGATCTACCATTTCTTTGAGGCAAGTCCTCTACTGGCACTCAGCCTGCAGTAGGTATGATGAGTCAGGAAGGCCAGGAATTCCAGTCACGTCTCATATAGCAATAGAACAAACTATTATACTCCCAGAAACATATCAAATCAATGGATCTAACTGCACGACAAATAATTAGCAAGTTAGGAGCCCTGAAAATAAAACACTCATTTGAAAACAACTGCAAAATTATTAAAAGCAACAACATGCAAGGCCAAGCTAGAAGTGGTCAGTGCTTAACAACACTCACTAACAACACTTACTGATTGGTTGCTTCCTGACTCCATTACCCTAAGGGTGGCACGGTGGTGCAGTGGTTACCATGGTTACCTCACAGATCTAGTATCTCTGTGATACCTCAGATTCCATGTCCTCCTCGTGTCTGCATGGTTTTACTCTGGATTATCTGGTATTCTCCCACAGTCAAAAAACATGGATTAGGTTAATTTATCACCCCTTTACGCTGTTTTTTATTGGTCAGCACAGATCAGGTACTGTTTGTGTGCTGGATTATTCTCAGCACTGCAGTGACACTGATCAGATCAGACACAGCAGTGCTGATGGAGTTTGTAACCATCTCAGTGTCACTTCTGGACTGAAAATAGTCCATAAAATATCCAGCCACCAGCCTTCAACATCCAGTCAGCACTGATGAAGCTTTAGAGGATGGCACAAGCACTCTCTGTAGTTAATTCTCTGAAGTTACAATTATATATTATATTTAATAGTTATACACAGACTAAAATTATTATTAATCATTATTACATTATAGTCTTAAACAGGCAATGTAGCATTTGGAAGCAAATGATGATGGTAATTCTGTTTTCTGTCTTCTGTCAAACAAATTCAGAAGTCACTACATAAAGTCATCTTAAAATAACCAACATTCAATCCACTTTTATTTCTTTTTATTACCAAGTCAGAAAAAAAGTTGTGATGGTATGGAAAATGCAAATATATACACTGCTCACAAAAATAAAGGGAAATTTTAGTAGGGCATATCACAGGGTGTACTCACTTTTGTGAGCTACTGTAAAATATCCAGGACACTTTTCTACTTTACACATTGCTACTATTTGCACTTCTAGTCGATGCTAACTGCATTTCGTTGCCTTGTACTGAGCAATGACAATAAAATTTTATCTATCTATCTATCTATCAATCAGTCAATCAATCAGTCAATCAATCAATCATGCTAAGAATTATCCAAAACCCAAATAGTACCTAATATGTAGGGGTCCAAAATAAAGTGAACTACATTCTATACTACTATATCATAAGTGGAACTGATAAAATGGACAGTGAGTTGTAGAATTAAGGAGGTGTACCTAATAAAGTTACCTAGACCACAAGAATAGCTTGTCTGCCTTAGCAACATTAGCCAGCCTTGTTGATATGGCCTATAGCTATATAAGTTAAATAACATATCTATTAGGCTATGTAACACTCATGATGCTTATTTTCTGTCAGCTATCAAATGTTAAATAGCTGTTAAATGTTAAATAATTTATCTCACCAACATGACAAATGCAAGGCCATGTGATGGGGTTGTATTTTAGCATTAGATAATCACAGCAAATAACTTGAAGTATTTGATAATACCATAAGGATGCGAGCTGGTATTTCTATATAATGTGATTTCCATTCAGGATAAATTATTTATAAGATATATTTAATAGCTGCAGTCATATTCAGTATAAAAAATATAAGTACATTTGACCTATATCCTATACCAAGTATGCATGTGGCTAGTTGCTGTTTAGAATGTTTATACATTTGCAGACTGGCTCCAACAAAACATTATTTCATTACTTTAAAAAGTAGACAGATACGGACAGGCAGTAAGCAATAACCACCATTTGAGCAGTGAACAATGTAGCAAGAAATGGCCAGGTTATTTATATTTGAAGTTGCCGTAGTAACCTCTGTATGGACAACAGCAAATTGGGAGCTCTTGTCATAATTTAGATTTGGTTAACTGTAAAATCTGCTGGCTTAAATGTAAAGTATAATTATGCAAAATTGTGTCTGTTAATGTCGTTTGATCTACTACAGAACTGCTTTTCACAATGTCGTAACCAAATGGATTACATGATGTATTTCACAGGTATTTTTCAGGTTATTTTGGCAGGCTCCTTATGTAAGGGGTAAGAAAAGATTTGCAGGACTGTATCATTGCAGTTCTACATTATTTACCAAAAAAAAAAGAAAGATTACCCCAGCTAACAGAAGCACTCGTAAATCTAGCGGGTATGGTGGGACACAGTGAAACTCTCAGAGGTTTGTTTGTTTGGCTTCTGCCCAAACTCTCAGGGGTAAAAGAATAATAAAATACTCACTTACAAAATAATGCTCACAAAAAATAGGAATAACATGGAAATAATTACATACGTTATGCTTTTTGTGAACAGTGTACTATAATGTTTTCTCATTGGGAAACACAGAGGTAAATAGTTAAATGAAAAAGTATGATTGTAGTCCTGATAAGTGCATAACTAATTAATGATCAGATTTTGACAACAAGACCACTGTTGTCCTGCTGTTATTTGGATGGTGGTCATTATCTTCACTTATTTACTTTAGTTTAATTTATTATTTAATGTAGACTCCATAGATGGCTACTGTAAAAGTGTATGCATTATAAAGTATTTCTGAGAGTGTATATGATATGACTGTAACAAGGCTCATCATTTGACAGTACTGAGTGTATAAAAATAATATAGAGCCTCCTTATTATATTGTCCAAGCATCAATGAATCAGAACTAAATACTGTATAAAATCCTAAATATTTAAACTATTTATATAATTTCCTATCACAAACTTGATGTCCTGGCTTCATGTAAGTCAAAAGTGATCAAAGTTATTATTAAGCTCTTGGTAATGTTGACTATACTGTATAACTATGCAGAATCACATATGCATTTTATTTAGTACTTATTTTTTGTTATTTTTTCCTGATATTACTGATGAACTCACATCTTCAGAAGATGGCCATTATTCATTTACTCGTTGTCTTGTCAGCTTATCCTAGTCAGAGTCATGGGATGTGGGAGGAAACCGGAGTACCCAGAGTAAACTCACACAGACATGGAGAGGACATGGGCTCTGACTGTTCAGAATTCTTTCGAGGTCAGTTAGCAGTTGATAGGCAAATTATTATTGGTCAATAATGTAAATTTAACATGGTGGTATAACAGTTGAATAGTATATTCAGTGTACACAAATCTGTACCAGTGATACAAACTAGCCTTCACTGTCCAGAGTTCCACATCAGAGTATTATCAGTAACATTCCAGTATCACAACCAGCATAACTCTTAGCAAATCATTTAACAGTAGCCACTTTACATTACAAATATAGCATCTATGTATGTGTCTGTGGGTAGGCGATGCAGGTAACATTAGCACATTGTTAACATACCATACACATTTAAATTATATCACAGTCGATGTGTTTATAAGTCCCGCTAATTTCCCAAGGTTTGCTATATGGTGGAAACAAGACAGGAGCGTATACAAACTTCACTCTATAGTACATACTGTGGAAAAATGCCGTTTAAATACAGCCATCATGTTATTTAAATCAGTTTAATAGAATGTACTCCGGACTCTGAAGACAAAATTGTCTGCTCTATTATTACTATTATTATTATAGGGTCTCTGGAGATGTGAGACAACACCACTGATCACTGCCCCAGTGCAGCCGCTATTATTATCACTTCCTAATCCCAAAAACAAATCAGCATCAGTCATACCGCTGTAAGACAGCTGCAGTACATCCAGAGTGCTGCTCGGGTCCAGACTAAAAACAGGAAGTACGACTATATTAGTCCTGTACTCAGGTCTCTGAGTACCTCAGGTCACTGGCTTCCTATGGCTCAGACAATAGACTTTAAGACAGCTCTAATTGTGTAGAAGTCTCTCCATTTCATAGCATCTCTGACATGTTGGTCCCATATGAACCATCTCAGACCCTGAGAACATCAGAGCCCTTCTGCTGGTGCCCGAAGTCAGCATTAAACATGGTGAAGCAGCGTTTCAGTTTTATGGAGCTAAGATCTGGAATGGTCTCCCTGAACATGCTGGCCTCTGCTATAACAATGTTTAAGTCCAGGTTAAAACCTGTTCTCTTTAGCTGTGCATATCAGACACCTGATTGTGTTTTTACCTGCACTCTGCTGTTTATTATTTTAAACGGTTTCCTTAGGTTATTGTTTCCAACTGTGTTTTAATTGTATTTTTAACTTTGTGTTTTTAATTTTTATATGTTTTAAATTTTAATTTATCATTATTATTTTAATTCTGTAAAGCACTTCGAATTGCCTCGTGTATGAATGGTGCTATACAAATAAACCTTCAATCAATATGTTCATTAATTATCCAAGGTTCAAATAAAAATATATTATCTCTAAACACCATAATTTCATCAAGATTGTCCCTGACAATCCCAAAAATGTTCTTTTTTTGCCAAAATCTACTTTAACTAAAATAACTGATCTGTTTCTACTCTTACACCCTATTCACATGGATGTATCCAGCATGATACTGATACTTTGTAACCCATAAAGCCCCAGTGTGCAAAAATGTGTTTAATAATGACATTTTTGGTTATAGAATTTAATTAATCCAACACATCACTGGCTCCAGTAACTGCTGTTTATTTTTTAAGATTAGAGCCACACTTTTGTGTTGCACAAAATATATACAAAAAGACTGTACTGTATACATTTGTTTCTTAACCAACATTTAATACTCTCTTAAAGCACAATAAATTTCAGAAGTTCAGTCCGTTATTTTGTAGAAAATACATGGAAAAAAGTTCAATAATCATTTTCTCTTTTCTTGCTTCGTGGAGTTCAGGGTGCAAGCAAAAGCATTTTTGGAGTGCTTGGAGTCACAAAAATCATTCGATTTTCAGTATGTTTCTGATATTCAGCGCTGTGCAGGGACCACACAGACCCCACTGGAGTCTGGGTCACAAAGAAGATATATCACATCTCTGTAAATGTTGTGTGAAAATGGCGAATGCAGCTGTTGATCGCCCTGAACATGCCTTATATGTGCTTTGAGGCAGGAAGTTACGCAACAGGAAGCAGAATCCAGGAGAAATTATTTCAGTAGCTGGGAATTTTCAGAGAAGTATATGAAAGAAAGGCATGTGCCTTTGGGGGTGTGTGGGTGTTTAGGCCTTCCAGGATTAGAACCGGTAGAGCAGTTTCAGGATTTCTACTCTGGATTCCTTAGGGGATTCTTACCAAACATATATATTTTTTCCTTTTATCAAATCATAAACAAACAAAAAATATGACTGGTTAAGCATTAAATTAAGAGATCAATCCCAGCTCTTTACATGGAGTTCCCTTGCATGAAGCCAAATACAACTATTTCATAATTTAGCAGCTGCCCTTATCCTCATTCGACTTACTATTAACATCCTACTTACAGCCCAAGCAGTTGAATGCATTTACATGCACTTTATAATCGAATAACTGCAGAAAGTCAGATTTTGTCAGTAATCTGATCAGTGAGTTTACATGCACTCAATAATCAGGTAATGGGGAAACCCCTGGGTTAACATAACCAGCCAATAATATCACAGGATGTGACAAACACCAAACTTTGATAATTAAGTAATGACATTCTTAAATTCAAACATATATTGCATTTCACAGTCTCCCCAAAATTGTTTGGTAGCCATATCAGGGTAGGGTTTCCAAATCCAGCAGAGAGAAATAAGCAACCTGGTTTACAGGAAAAAAAGAAAGAAAAGTCTCTAAGAAAAAGTGGACCTGGCAACCCAACTGAGTCTGCTAGCCATTTGTGGGACAGCTCTACACTCGATGGGGTTAGGTTTGCGTTATGACTGTGAAAACCAATTGAAATCAGAGTAAGGGTATATACACATGCACTGATAAATTTCATTATTGAGCTGAAATCCAGTTCCCTATATTGGATTACTTAATTTGATTTCCAGATCGGAGTATGCTGATTAACTTGTCCACTTAAATAATCAGATAACTGCAAAATATGATCAGATTATTATGTTTGTGTAAACTCACTCATTGTAGGTTAAGGGCCTTGCTCAAAGACCCAACAGTGGCAGCTTGGTGCGATTTAAACCCTGGATCGCTGCATCATCATAGTCCCACAACCAGCCACACACCCATCATTTCTTTCATGGCCAACAAGATTTAACTAATCATTCTTGTTAACAGAAATTGTAGAGCGCTTAGACCATGTAAATGCATTTCAGCAGTTCTAAAGCGAATAACAAACTGAACTGATGATAAAAAGGTTTCCTCCTCCACACACACACACACACACCTCAAGGGTAGGAAGAGGGGGTGGGGAGGGAAATCCAGAGTGGCCCCATTTACAATCTAACGTTAGCAGCATCTGCTATTATCCGAGATCGGTTTTGCCATTTTAAAAGCACAACGACATCGGCTAAGAATGATTACCATGTTTTTTTAATGCGTTTTCAAAGTAAATGCTCATGGAAAACATTCTAAGACATAAGAAGGAAGATGGTTAGGCTTTACCGTTTACCTTGTCTATTACAAATGGAGTCCAAGTGCCATTAACAATACCACTGTGTGTCTTAAGTAAATAGAACAGAAAGAAAACAGTAGGAAGGAGATTAAAAGGAACCAGCAAAAAGCACTCTGGATGCTGGTTGTAGGTTAACTGGCAACATAGTGTTTAGTTGAAGACTGCCCATAAAGCCCGTATAAGTCGGGGTGCCTGTGGCTCTGCGAGGCATCAATCCAGTTGCGCATCGAGAGGCCCTGCAGTGGTTGAGACATGGATGGAGCCGAGGGTAACGGGTGAGAGAATTCCTGCGTCCAAGGAAAAGAGGCTGGACGGGGGTAGGGTGGATGGGCACGGTGACCGGAAACCGAGGGCATGCTGGAGCAATAGCAGTTGTCCACCGTACACATGAGAATCTTGCGCCCACTATACTGCGGCAGTACGGCCTGTTGGGAGGAGCCAGCGCTGGGGTAATGGGTGGGACTAAAGACCGAGCTGGAGTGGTGAACAGGCTGCGCGCTGCTCCCACCGCTACTGCTGCTGTTGAGGCTCATAATGTGCTGAGCAGAGCTGCAGGGGACCACAGACGGTCCCTCAGAGCTAGAACCTGGAGTCAGGAACTGTTTCTTATTGGCGGAGTCTGGCGAGGGTTCCGTGAAGCTCCCGCTGCCCTCAGGGAAGGCTGAGGAGTGCTTGCGCTTCTCTGGGGCTGAGCTGCTTGCGCTGCAGGGGTAGACCGGAACACTCTGGAGAAAGTGCGCAGGAGCAGCGAAAGGCGCTGGACAAAAGAGACCACAATGGATAATAAGAAAATAAAGTTGAATTTAAAAAGAAGTTTTAATAATGCTGATGGCATCAGTGATATACCTTCCAACATTTTGCGTAGATTCTTCTCCTTTTTGGAAATCTCAGAGAGGAAGATTTTAGAGTTAAGATGACCTGCTTTATATGGTGGTAGCGCACTGCCTGTACACGTCTGAGATCTGGGAAAATAAATATGAAGTAAATATATGCAAAACCCCAAATCAGTCCTGGCAGTATGACAAATTGTATCTTACGTTTACTTCATTGCAGACAGTATGAACCCAACATATGTCATGTTTTGTTTTGTCAACATCATTCGATTTTTTTTCCCCAGACAACCATGCCTGCATTTCAAACAACACATTCCAAAACAAATGTGGGACAGCAAAACCGTTACCATTTTGTAATGCTGCCATTCCTTCTCAAAACACTTAAAAAAAACATTTTGGCACAGAGGAAATAAAGTGACAATATTTTTTTAAGTGTTATTTTCCTTCAAGATCATTTTCATTTCAAGATTCTCTATTCTACCTGTAGCCTCTTCTTTTGCAGCCATATCTTTGCAATGTGTGCAGCATGCGGTTTTGCACTGACTTGTTGAAAAATGTGTGGGTGTCCATAGAAGCGATGTCGACTCCAAGACAGCATATGCTGCCCAAAATCATCATGTACTTTTTCTGCATGCTGCCGTCACAGAAGTGTAAATGATCTTTGCCAGGAGCACTGACAGAAACCCCCTACCATGACAGAGCCTGGCTTTTTGGACTTGTTGCTGGTAACAGTCTGGATGTTCCTTTTTGTCTGTGGTTCGGAGCACACGAGCCTTCTTTTCTGCACTAAAATGAATTAATTAATAATGTATTAATGTAAATGTAACTCTGTATTGTAGTGATTGAATGAGGTTTGCCATTGTAATCCCTTTCCCATGTGATTATATCACCTAATAATGGTTTGAAAACACATCACTGAGTTGTTGTTGCTGTTTTTTTTAACCTCATTACTGGCCATAATTTACCCCTGTTCAAACTTTATTTGGAATGTCTTGCCAGCCTGAAATGCAGGAATGCATGCCTATTAAAACAATAAAATAATAGTTGACCAGACCAAACATGAAATATATTGGGTTCATACCTGCAGGGAAATACAAGTCATAGCAATTGTAAGACACACCATGTATTTTTATTAGCATTTTCCATAAAATTGCATACATTTAGAGAATGTAACATTTAAATGTTGCATTTCTTTATTGCAGTACTGTATCAGGTAACTTACCTATCCACGAGAATTTTCACAGGTTTTGTGTTCTGGAAAAGAAATGTATCAGGAACAGAAGTTACATGATAGTAGTCTACAATCTGCCTTGCTACCTGACCATGACAAATAACTAGGTCTGACCATAAACAATCCGATCTTGTGACATGCTGGGTTCAAGTATTTCTCACAGGTATGGACACTTTCACACTGTGCACTTAACGTGTTCGAGTGCCAGCATGTGGGCGTTGGCATGTCTGAGGTAGATTCATGACCCAGGGAGAGACAGGATGTAGAAAAGGGAAAAATACAGTAGATGGAAAAGAAGATGCCTTACCTTCAAGAAGTTAATATCTTCTGCCTTGTCAAAAAGCACCTGAACAGAGCTGAGCAGCTTCTTGGCCTCCTGGCGTTGCTCATTGAGCTGCAGGACCTGGCTGGAGTTCTCCTGGCAGAATTTCACGCGTGCCTTCTCCAGAACGTCCAAAGTCTTCCCAAGGTCTTCAGCGAGGAGCTGCTGCATTTTCTGATACTGCATGCGCACCTCATCCTTCAGCCGCTCCACTTTATCCTGCAAACATCACACACACACACACACACACACACACACACACACACACACACACACACACACACACACACACACACACA
>JAUZST010004647.1:0-16154 GCA_034779995.1 Parotocinclus haroldoi | reverse complement strand
GTGTGTGTGTGTGTGTGTGTGTGTATGTATGTGTGTGTGTATATATATATATATATATATATATATATATGGTCGTTGACCGCAGGCTAAATAAATAAAATAAAGTAAATAGAAAGATAAAAACTGGAGATGGATGATAGCCAACGGAAAAAGATGAATGTGAATATTGTTTATCTCAGGAGCGAATCATCGAGCGTCTGAAGGAACAGAGGGAACGGGAGGACCGAGAGCGAATGGAGGAGCTTGATTCATACAAAAAAGAGAACAAAGATCTGAAGGAGAAGGTCAGCTCTCTGCAGGTGGAGCTCAACGAAAAAGAGGTATGAGAGTCTGTTACCTATTGACACCAGAATGGAGCTAAGAAGAGGTATAGATATGTTAAATAATGCAGCGTAATGCAGTGTTATCAAACTACATTATATTAGGACTTTTCTAACGCTGTCATAAAATAATACCAAGTCTCCATGACTACACGGTTTATCCCTACCTTTGAAATGATTTATAGTGATTGATAGGAAGCATTTGTTTGTCCCCATGTTTTCTCCCAGTTTGACATGACCCCTCACTGAAGGAGGTCTGCAGCCCATGACTGCTTCTTTACACTGCCAGATGGCAGACTTCCATGGCCAGTGCTCTTACTGTGTCCAGTCAACATTGCTGGCCAAAGGGGGGTGTTGTCTCAGTGGAAGAGATCCTTGTCTGACCTTCTCTTCCTCAGACACGGCCAATTGCGCCTGCCACACTATAGCCACCTCCAGTGTGCTGAGCTAACTTGTTAGACGGCTGTATTTCTGCAATTCTCTGCTTGTACAAAAAAATTGTATGCCAATTCCAGAATTCCATCATCACATGGAGCCAATTTAAATTGCCTAGTTAGCGGTCAGCTTAGAGTGTATGATAAAAAATTTAAAAAAAAGTTATGTTTTGTGATTCGAATTTCTTTATTTGTTATTGCTTTATTTTTTTATTGCTTTCAAAATTGAAGCAACTTTTAACTTCTAGCCAACAGGCCTTCTTAAAAAACTATTCTTAGTTACTCCCTTTCCATACTCGCTTAATGTGATCCAGGCTGCAGGAGGGCCGAGGTCCAACTGGCAACACATGGCACAAAGCAGGAATTGACCGTAGGCCAGTCCATCAAAAGGCACATTCAGACACACCTCATTCACTCTAATTAGGACACTTAGGAGGCACCGATTTACCTGATGTTTGTGACTGGAATGTTACATGAAACAAGATGCACAGACACACAGGGAGAACATACAAACTCGCACAGACTGTGATCGTGCAGGGATTGGAAAACGGGCCACTTGAGGTGTGTGGTAACGGCACTAACCGCTGCTAACACACTGTGCTGCTTTAATATATATTCTGTGCAAGTTTTGCTAATGCTAATGAGCTTTTCTCCAAACGCAGTAAAGATTTCTTGTGGGCAAATCTGTTAGGCTGCTCCGTGGCAGCTAGCTTTAGCATCTATTTACTGGTTTTCCTGGACCCTTGATTTACTGCAATAAATGTTGAAAAATAATCCTGGTCAGGGCTTAGAACATTACAGGTAACACAGGGGTTGCTGATGCAGCATGATGATGATGATCCCCTGCCCGGCCTCCTCTCCCTCAGACAATGCCATACATGCCTGTATATAAGCAATGTTGGGCTAGTATGCTACACTGCTGCACCACCCAAGCACCTGCTTTTTATTTAGTATAGACATTCAGTTTCATTCAGGCGTCAGTTTAAATGACAAACTTGGAGAAGAGAGAACATGCTTTGGACGTAGTCTGAGAAGATCGCATTCGTTCAGAATTGTAATATTTGTTCTTTATAAAACAGCGGCTGCTCCAAACTCATTATGTCACTGATTCTTGGTTTTAGACCAGCAGCATTTTGCAACCTTTAGCAGTTACATTTATAGCATTTAGCAGACTCCCTTATCCAGAACGACTTGTACAGTCTTCCAATTCAAGCAATGGAGGCTTAAGGGCTGTGCTTAAGGACCCAACTGTGGCAGCTTGGCAGAGGAGGGATTTGAATCCTGGAGGGATCCAGTACCTTAACCGCTATGCTACCGCAGACGGCCTTTTCCAGCAGCTTCCAGATTTTCAATTCGGTGTTCTTGCACTTGTTTGCATGTTATTTGGCAGACAGTTGCTACAATATTTTTTATAGCAAAAGCAGCAATGGTAGGGGTGTAACGATACACTCTGCTCACAATTTGGTTAACGTTACTGAATTTATGATTGTTTTTCTCATGATTAGTGGTTTTACATTATATAAAATACATTACTGTTTTATTTCTGAAATGTAAGCAATTCACAACAAAGTTTCTTGTTGGTGTACACATTTTTTAACAAAAAAACCCTGCAATTAAAAGAAAAGAGTAGAAACAGCGGTTTAAAATTGTAGCTGGACTGTCTCTTAAATAACTTATCGCTGAAAAATAATTGTTGTATATTTTTTTTTACAAAAAATAGTATTTAGTTTCCTGTGAACCTCTATGATCGATGATTGCCCCCTCTGGAAATTGCATGTAATGGCATAATAAACAAAAACACATTATCCACCGTTTCAGCTTAGCATTGTATCACGGTGCATTATTACACTGCTAAACAAAAGGTTACAACCCTTGCTTTAGAGTACTCAACAATGGCAGATTGCCAGTGCTTGGACTTGAAGACTTAACCTTCTGGCCAATAGTCCACTTTAAGTCACCACTGAGAAAACAGGGCAGACTTTGCTGACAGAGATCCGAATCTTTAGCAGTAGATGAAAGCACAGAACAGTTTTAATCTGGACAACATTTGTGATGCTGGAAATGGGATCAGTGAGCATAACTGTGCATTTGATCCTATATTTCTATCCTTACTTCCTTCCTGCAGTCAAATCTGATCGATCTGAAGGAACACGCCTCTTCTCTGGCCTCGTCGGGTCTGAAGAAAGACTCCAAGCTAAAATCTCTGGAGATCGCAATTGAGCAGAAGAAGGAGGAGTGCAATAAGCTGGAAACGCAGCTGCAGAAGGTGGGTTAGGTCACACCAGTTCACCATGATCTCTACTAACTTACTGGAATTAAAGGATGTGAAGATTGCCGTGTGCAACTAATCTGTCCATTCAGTTTAGTGTAGAAGTAACTGAATGGTAACTGAAAGAAACATGTTTATTCATTGTTACTTTGAATCATTTCAATAATTTGCTTGTAGTTTTACATAATTGAAGTCCTGTGCAAAAGTGTTGGCATCCCCTGCTCAAATGACCATTTGAATGAATGTAATTTTTAATGATCGTATTTATACACTGTGTTCTGTGATCTCACTGTGCCCTTTATCAGACACATCTACCATATTGCCCCACCTTGTAGATGTAAGATCAGAGGAAGCAGCTCAAGATGCTGCCTACAGGGTGCTGATGGATGGACATTTTTTGCTGGTGGACTATTTTCAGTCCAGCAACGACACTGCCGTGTCTGATCCACTCATAGCATAACAATACACAATAACAAACCACCAGTGTCACTGCTGAAACTGATGATAGTGCTGTCATTTTGCCTGCAAAAGTATTTTTTTTTTTAGTTTTTTACTGACATTTTAGGCAACAAATGCTTGTAGCAATGGAAGTGGACTTCATTCTTCCCCATCGTCCCGTCTGCTCGCTCTGTCTCTGTCATTTACTTTGTGGCTTCATGGTTGCTCTTTCACTGATCCAAGAACAGTTTCTCCTCATACAGGAGATCAGTATGCCAGCATGGACTGGTCTTGGATAAGTGTATAAATAAACAGCTTGTGCCTGGAGCAAAAAATGGCTAATGCTAACCATGTTTCTCTGGGTCTCCTCCCTTTCGTCCTTTTCCCACATACTCTTCCTACTCCTCGTTCTCCTTCCTGGTCTTTCTTTTCCTACTTTTTCCACTCCTCATCCCCTTCCTTCTCATCTGTCAAACTTTCCTCCCATTGCAATGCAGCAAGCAGAGCAGCTGTTCAATCAGATCAACAACCCTGTAAGTGTCTTAGGATCCACACACACAGTGTGTTACGAGAGCATGAGGAACACAGAAATTGTTCTACACTCAAACAGTACAGTACAAAAACACGAACGCATTTCTTCATAGCATCAGAAAACACTTCTGCAAACTTCCAACACTAAATTCTGCTTTATCCGAAACGACCTATGGTATTTAGTTTCTTTAACCCATTTTAAATGGTCATACTGTTTTTTAGAGACTTTGAGCTTGCTCTTGAAAGATTTTTGTTGAATTTAAATGGCCAACCTGATCTCAAATTCCATCTGGCTCTCAAAATGGTTCTAGACCATTTGAAGTGGAGGCCAAATAGGGGCTAATGGCTACCTTAGTGGGGCAATTACTTTCTACCTACTTTTGCACTACAGGCATTAAAAGGAACTTGCCCTTAGGTTAAGCAAAGGTTAAGGACAGTTGCTTTTCCAAAATAAAACAATACAAAGCAAAACCCGAAAGTCGGGACAGGATAGAATATACAAATTCAGGGCTAATAATGAGCTAAAAACTAAACAGAGATGTGATTTTTGAACAGTTTTTACCTCAGTACCAACCCTAAATTGTCCCTGTCCCATTTTTTGTGTTGGAGGCCTGAAATGCAGCAATTGATGTTTATCAACAAATTAATTGGGAAATGAAATGCAATTAAATAAATCGGCTTTATTTTTTAGTTGTATTGCCCATACCTCCCAACCTTTTCTGGGGTTGTTTTTTGTTTTTGTTTTTTCTTCTACAATTTACACAATTTATGCAACTCAAGTTGATGAAATTTAAAAATAACTGTGATTATGGTGTCACAACAGTCTGTCAGCTGATGCCAATTGCACATGTTATTAATCTTCTGCAATGGTTCCTCATGTCTGAAGTAAGCTTGTGGTACCTTCTCAAACCGACCTCCAGCGTCTTTACGGATCTGTGCATTAACTAATGCGAATGCAGCATCTGCATGACCTCGTTTGTTTGTTGCATGTCACGCCCATTCAGGTTTGTAGGTAACGATGGTGTAGTATGGTCTGTGTTCTGTCTTCCTGCTCTGTCTCTGTAACTGATGTTTGTGAATGCTTGTAACTCTAGGATGTACTTGGTTGATTCCGGGTTTATTAAGCACTAAGAACTTACTAGGTCTGACTAAAAAAAGAGAACCTCTAAGATATTGACCTCTTTTGTAGATATCTGGGTTAGTGTGCACATGCATATGAACTCAACACAAACCTAGAGAATTAAGACTTTAGTTCTGTTCAGATTCAGTAATTCATTAAGATGCCGATCACAGCAAAAGGACTGTTTATTAAAACTGATATGAAAAACTATAGACTTTGTCCAACTTAGTAAAGAAAATCTGATTTAGAAGTATTCAATTAATTTCAGTTTGGAGAAAGTAAGTAATTTGTTCTAGACAGTATATTAAAAAATGATAAAGCACATTGGATCATGAGCCATAGAATGCCAAGCTTTTTATAGAAAATATCTTATAGTTGCAGTGTGCTCGGGTTCGTATTAAGTTACTTGGGATGTTTTAATAGATCTATTCTGGTGTGCAACTCAAAATAAATTGAATCTAGGCTACCAACTCAAGTAATATAGAATAGCTTGCTATAGAAATGCAATTCTGTGAAGAACCGATTTCCCTTCCTGGGAGAACTTTTTCCTGCTCCCAGTGTATATAACCTGGGCTTCAAAACCCATAAAAGACTGGGTGAGGTTAGACTAATTATCGTACTAGTGCACAAAATTAACGGCTTGCCAATTAGGGGGCACGACTATGCATAAAACTAAGACTGTTCCATTCTAAACTGATGACGTGAACACCACAGGATGCATAATGAAGAACAAATTAGCACTACAGATTCTTAGGTTAATTGTGTGAACTTTGTGTGTAGCACAGATGTCTTTCTTTTAAATATTTGTTACTGAAAAATTTAAAGAAATTGGTTCTGACTGAAAGCATTAGTACTTTTGTAAAGAAGCTGGGTCATTATGGGAAATGTAGTGCTTGTCCTAAATGCCTGCTCTGCAACCCAACATAAAATGGACTTTTGACAATTATGATTTTAGTGGGCAAAATCTGATCTATAGATCCAATTGGTCTGGCCTACAGAATTTTATAACTTTAATTTGGTCTAGAAAACCGTTTTATTCTTGTGTTTTAGACAATCTTATCCAGAATTGCACATGAATTGCATTTGTAATATGAATTATATTATAAATATAATTATATATAAATATAATTATTATACACAAATATATTATTATTATTAATCGTAATAATATTATTGTATTTCAGATATTTTTAGGGGGTCTGAATTTGTATTTGAATCTGGAATTTTTGGACCTAACCGACATCATTCTATTCTTATTTACATAGACCAACCACTCCTGGCATAAGATGGGCAGCTTGAATGTTATTGGCCTTGTTTTGAGATGCTGCTAATAACAGCAGGTGGTGTGTGTTTAGTTGGAACAGACTTTAGAGGAGGATTTTAGAACTGTTTGATCATCCAGGTGATTTTAGATGTGATGCAAGACCTCGGCTGTCAGTTCCCTCTCAGTTTATTTGATTCTCAGTGATTCACCAGTGAACCTCACTTTTCTCTGCTGAGAATCCATTCCTTGATTCTTACGTTATTGCATTGGATCTGCAGAAGGCCCACGAAGTGGAGGTACAGCAGGGTTCCCGTGGGAATCCAGATTATGTGGAGCGCATAAAACTCCTGGAGAAGGAAGTCACCTTCTTTAAAGAAGAGTCCGGGAAATCACAGACAGAGGTGGAAAGGCTGCTGGAGATCCTGCGGGACGTGGAGACCGAGAAGAATGACAAGGACAAGAAGATTGCTGAGCTGGAGAGGTAAGTCTCTGCATGAATACTTCAGTCAAATAAAAACAAACAATCAATACAGGTATCCACCCTTTATCGTTCGCATTGTGGTCCATGAAACAGGACGTTGACCGAAATGGATGTTGACCAGACATAGTCACGTTTTGATTATTTAGACACTTTGAACTTTGAATTTTAATCAATAATTCTAATTGAAGCAAAATACAAAACCATTTAGTGCAGTACTGTACAATACAGTAATTCTTGTCTATGTATCTTTTTCAAATTTGAAACCATATCAATAACAAAAATGAAGTGGAATGCTACCCATAATAAGTGGAACCCCTGTTGTTTTCTATCTACAAGATTCGTTTTTGTGTCAAATAGTTTATACTTTATTACTAGTTTTCTGTCGTTCAGGCATGAATAAGAGTTGTGTGTGTGTGTGTGTGTGTATACGCAAGATGGATTTTGTTTTCAAATTTACATCTGTTATAAATGTCTT
Organism: Parotocinclus haroldoi; assembly: GCA_034779995.1. Classification (NCBI taxonomy): domain Eukaryota; kingdom Metazoa; phylum Chordata; class Actinopteri; order Siluriformes; family Loricariidae; genus Parotocinclus; species Parotocinclus haroldoi. The sequence goes on along the minus strand of JAUZST010004647.1, from coordinate 8,822 downwards.
CCAGGCCGTTAAAATGAACGGACGTTGATCGGATGGTCGTTAAACAGTGCCTATCTGCATATTCATTTACAAGGGCTTTTAATTTATCTTGCTTACTTACTGTCAAAATATTGTTTAGGGTTGCTTAATATCCAAGGCCGAGGTCTTGGAAAAAGTATATTTGATCTATGGTAGTAGTATCATAGTTAAAAAATTTGTGTATGAGGTAAAAACTTTTACTGTGTTTACTGGATCAGTGTTGCAAGTTGGTCATATTTTATTTTTCATGGCCCATTTTGGCAGTTGATAGAATGTATTCGGTTTTAAAGTTCAAATGCTGGACAAAGCTTAGGACAATGTGCATGTCTCAAACTTTATATAATTTATATAAAATGATGAATTTATATAAAATGATGTAAACTGTTAGCAGCATTAGCAGTGTAGCTAGGTTTCATATTATTTATAGTAGTAGTGTAGTTGCTGTGAGGTTACATTTTTGTACAGGTCCTCTCTTTCTCGCACAGTGCTACTCTGCTTCTTTTTGCTGCCGCTTCCTTGTTTTTGAAGTCTGAACTGTGTTTTTGTTCTTTCTTGTGGCCCGTTCTTCCTCGTTATCTCGTACCGTTCTTCCATTCCATTTTTCTGTTTTTCCTTCTCATCGGTTTTCCTTCACTTGTTCTCGTTTGTTGTCCATGTCAACGTTTTCTTCTGTACCGCCCTTTTTTTTTTTCCTATTTGACGGTCGTTCCTCACCTTGTTGTTCATCGCTCATCCCGTTCGTCCATTATGTCCTCCACCCTTATCACTGTATTCCCTGCTCTGGGGTAGAGACCCTGCTGACTCTGCCCCCTCAGTGTCCGCTGCCCCCCAGCAGATTGGGGGCATGGTGTGGGACTTCCTTGGAAAGTGAGTGCTCTGCCCTAAATCCTAGATCAGCTGAACCTTTGAGTCTCTGTTAGCATGACTATCAGTTTGTCTCTTTGATTGTTCGTTTTTCAGTCTGACTGGCTGGTTGATGTTCTGTTGATAAATCCGATTGGCTACTAATTGGTCTGTTGATCCCTCCGATCCCTCTGAACTCTACAAGCGTGTTTCTGCGTGTTGGTGTACTTACTTCTGTCATGCTGCATCCATAACACTGACAGTCCTACAGCATAAAGCCGTAGTCACACTAGCTTTCCAACCACTGATTTGATAAGCTCTGATGTCTGTTTTATTGGGTATGAGAAGGCTTTACTAAAGGCTTCATAAACCAACAGGTCAGTGTGAGAGTCAGGCTGGCGACAAATACCAATGGTACAAACCTGCCTGTGTATGGCAGAGTTGGTTAAGTGATACACGGTGATTAATATACTGGACTAGTCCCAGCTGCTGGGACTTGCTGCTTTTGTTGGGCTCATGAGCAAGGCCCTTAACATTCAGTTGCTTGTGCATGTTGTAAGATTGCATCAGGTACTGGTCTTTTTGGAGGCGTCTTCTAAATGCTCTAAATGTGCATTTATATGTACCATATCACGTAAATTCATACGCCACACATGAAAAAGGACTTTGTTTTTTTTCACCACTCTTTTAATCCCAACTTAGTCATGCCTTTTTCCTATGGAGACAAACTGCAAGTTTCTAGTGTGACTGTGGCTTCAATGTGACAGCCAAACTGCGCCACAAATGCCCTGCTTCTTGATTACTGCATGAACGGTTTGATGTGCACTAGAGTCTGACCAAAATTAATATATTATATTATGATTGATATTCTATTTTGTAATCGAACAGCATCATTAAAGATGAACATATAATACATATAATTCATTTGACTAATCCCCATTTGCAATGGGTGATTTAAACAGTAAGCTATAACTGTGCATGTCTGGTCAGACCCTAGGCTACACATAATTGTGTTGAAACTCATCAGTGTTTGCAGTGCTTGATGTTTTTTTACAGTCTTATGCAAACGTTTGAGTACTCCTGGTCAAATGCTAACACTACAATTTTAGCTGGGGCTTTTTAAAACATGGGGAAGAAATATGAACCTGAAACGTTTGGCACCTTTCCAACTGAACAGCTGAGCAGAACATATGTCATACTTCATGCAGAGGTGTAATTTCGTTTAGAAGATCAACAAAATATGCATTTGACCAGTTGTATTTTGAGCATGACGCGCCATTGAATGTTAATTGGATTGGAGTTATGCGCGTGCCGTTTCTTATTTGTCTGAGTCTATTAATGTGCCTACTGAAATGTTTTCTATGTTTCATTTTTGTATTTGGACGGTGTATTTGCATAGACCATAGGTTTCCCAAATGGGGTTTTTAGTGCCGTTGCAAGGGTTTTTAACCCTAGTTAAACAATGTGTCATTTCTTTTTTTCACTAATCCTACACTATCAGCTAAAACATTATAAGCATGCAGCGACAAGATGACAAATAATGTTGTTTATTTCACAGCAGCACACGTTACTCTTTGAAATATATTGCCGGATAAGTGAGCAGTAGGTTCTCTCAGTTGACATGCTGGATGTGGGAGAAATGTTTAATAAAGATCTGACCTAAGCGATTTTTAACCAGGGGCAAATTTTTACATCCAGAAGACTGGCAAGATGGAACCCCTTACACTTAAAGTCACTCAGGTGTTTACCCCTGAACATGCTGACCATGGGAACCGACTCATCACTTAGCATCTAATATATCCCATGTCTTAATATGTGCTGTTATAATGAGGTATCAGCATTATTTATTATTTGTTCTTTGCATGGTTTTAGAGTTTCAACTAAAGAGTACATTCTGTAATAGTCATACCTTAACCCTGACCCTATCCAACTGAAATATTGGAACATGTCAGGCTGGAAACTTTGTTGTGTTTTATCTTTTACTTATGTTAATACATAATACATCACCATGGGTCCTAAGAATGTTGCTGAGAACGGCCAACCAAAAAGGAAAACTTTAAGCACATATATATAAATAATAATGACATAAATAATGTGGATTTTCTAGGGGTCTGGAATGTATTACAATGTACATTATTCCTTATGGGAGCAAATCTGTGTAAAGGTATATCATCAGGCTAAATGGGTTCAAGTGAGAAAGTTTGGGAACCCCTGGTGTAGCCAAATAACCGTCTTATTGATTTCTGATGTCTCAACTTTTGTATTCAAATTATTTCTAAAACACACCAAGAGTTTAACAGCTATTAAAAATATTTATTTATTCATTTAAAATGAGAATAAATGTGAATGTTTGTATCGCGGTGTGTTTTAATTGGTCCTGCTTTTGCTGCCATGTTCAGTTCATGCCATCGTTTTTCTGTCTAATACATGCACGCACGCGCACACACCCACCCACACACACACACCTCTGATCATTGTCTCGAAGGCAGCCACTGATTCCAGTATGTCCATTCCATTTGCATACCCCTAATTCTGACCACACAACTATTCGGCTCTTTCCTCATACTGACTCCTCCCACTTTCTGCATTCAACTCGGTTCCTCTCTCACTCTGCGCTGAATGCATACAGAGACAACAAACGCTGGCGGAAAGTTGTTAGCACTTTATTACCATGCTAACCTTGTATTCATTGCTATTCTACCCCACGTTTGTTAAGTTTCCTAACTGGACAACGTCTGCCATGTCGTTCTGGTCCTTTATTCCCTAGCACCTTTACTCCCTTGTTCACTTGCTCCCTTTTGCCCTATCCCAGCTGGGCTAAAATGCGTGCTGCATGTCTACACTAACAAACTCTGCGAGTCAAACTTATGGTGTCCGATGAAGAAGCAGCAGCATCCTGCATTAATGTCCTCAGCACTTAAATCCCACTCCCTTCCTCGTTTATGTCCTCAGAAGTTTCTCTGATGTCCTGTCAGACTCTAATCCTTTCTTTTCACCTCTCGTTCCTTTCCTTGTTCCTCTCTGACATTCCTCCCCCGCTCTCCTCCTCTTCCTCTATCCTGCAGCCTTGCTCCCAGGTAAGTGGAGACCTTGCAGGTATATCCTTCTCCATGTCTCTCCTCACCCCTTCTGCAGGATGTTCTTTTACATCTCTGACTCTCACATGCAGGAGCATGTAACTGCAGCTGCCGAACGCTCATGTGTGGTGGGTTGTGGGTTTGATTCAGGCATTTTTCATTTCCTTTTTCAGGCAAGGCAAAGACCAAAACAAGAAGGGTCCCGGCATCAAGCTCGGCCCACAGGGTGAGAAAAAGAGCAGCAGCATTCTACCAGACCTGCGCAAGGACAACCCCATCGACAATGCCAAGGTTTGTGTGTACAAATGGCATTATGTTACTGTACATGTGCTGTGATATATTCAGATAATATTTGGAGATCATGGCGAGTGATCCTCAGAACCTCAGTTCTGTAGTAGACAGTGATGGTTTAGTGCCGGGTTTTGGACTGCCACTGAGAACGTTGTGAGTCCCAGCTCTGCCAAACTGGCCTTGAGCAAGAAGTTGTGACTAAAAGTAGTGGCTGTGAAAAAGAATGACTACAAAGAGTGTGCATAATTTGTCACAAAAACAAACTGTGAACTCGGTATCGTCATATGAATAGAATCGTGAGCAGAGTGTACCGTTACACCCCGAATGCTTACAACTGAGATGCTGTTAATGGACGTCCACGTGATTTGTTCGAATGGTAAACTTTCGGATAAGCCAGAAATTGCCATTTCAATCAGCAGGTTATTATCAGTGGGATGAGTTCAAATCCAGATGTGCAAATGAGATGTTTTGCTTTTCTTTTCCTAAGCATGCGCATGCCCTCTGAACTGCTCATAATTTGGTTTAATGGGGTAAACGATTTCAATGCTAATTTCACGATTTCCCGACTCATGGATGTTACACCCTATGAAGGGGCGACTATGAAACATTCTCTGTCTGCATCAGATGGAGGAGTTGATGAGCATTCTGGAGAAGACTAGGCAGGAGTTGGATGCCACTAAGCAGCGTCTGTCCTCCACACAACAGTCTCTGGCTGAGAGAGATGGGCACCTGACCAATCTGAGACAGGAGAGACGCAAACAACTGGAAGAGATCCTGGAGATGAAGTGAGATCTGTTGCTTGCTGTTAAACTCCCTTGTTTTGTTCCTTATGTCTTACCTGTGATGTTCCTCACTATGGGTGGTGGCCTTCTGTTGTGCAGGCAGCAGGCTCTGCTCGCAGCCATCAGTGAGAAGGATGCCAACATTGCCCTGCTGGAGCTTTCCTCCTCCAATAAGAAGAAGGTGCAGGAGGAAGTGATGTCACTGAAGCGTGAAAAGGATCGACTGATGCAGCAACTCAAGCAGCATGTGAGCACGGCAGCAAATCAAACCCGACTCAAACCCGTGCAGTGCTTCATCTGCTATTATTACGACCTATTCCTGTAATCCCGACAGACCCAGAGCAGGATGAAACTAATGGCGGACAGCTATGAAGACGACCACTACCACCCCCACGGTCCACCTCACCACCTTCAACCTGGGCAGCCCCACCCCCATCCTCACCCACAGGCTCTGCCACAAGCACCAGCCCAGCCTGTGTACCCACATGTTCCCCTTCCTCAACAACAACAACCCCCGTACCCACATGGCCAGCACCCTCAACACCCGCAGCACCCTCAACACCCGCAGCACCCTCAACACCCGCAGCATCCTCAACAACACCCACAGCCCCTTCCACCACACCCTCACCCCCAGCAGACACCTCACCCACCGTATCCTCAACACTCCCAACACCCGCAAGTGCCCGGCCCACACCCACCCAGACCGCAACAGCAACACCCTCAGCACCCGCACACAGCTCCCCCTTCACAGCAGCACCCTCAACACGGACCAGCACCGCAACAAGGTCCCCACCCACCACATGCTCAGCACCCACACCATCCTCCACACACTGCTCCTCATGGGCCTCACCCTCGACACCCGCCCCCTCACCACCGTGGCCCTGCCCGTGGACTGCCTCACCCTGGACACAGACCCACTGCAGATCCAGTAAGTTGCCATGTCCATTAACATGATCTTTACTGGCGTGATTCTCCTGAAATAACTCTTAAAGAAATTCTGATCTTTTAAACATGTTTCTTGTTTATCTGCATGCCAACACCCACAGGATGACGAGGAGGGCATTTGGGCATGACCATTTCCAGACCAAAGCTATGCTTATCTTTTACAGGGTGAGACGCACTGTTTTTCTTTTATCCGTCAGACTTTGCAGGATTCGTATGGCTTTTAGCTAAAATGTTATTGGAGCATGTGCAATTCCGCACGAATAATTTAGTTAAAATGAAATATCCCCTGATTTTTGTAAGCAGTGTATTTAGATTTACATTTACAGTGTTTAGCAGACACCCTAATCCAGAGTGACAAAAGTGCTTTAAGACATCAGTCTTCCATCATCCATTCCTAATAATCTAAACAATAATACACTTCTGAATCGGAAAAGGTTGTGTGTGTGGTGTTTTTGTTAAGAGCGATTAGAAAGAAAAAGAGGGGGGTGTTAGTTGAGGTAAGTGCAGAATAAATGGGTCTTCAAGCGGCGTTTGAAGATGGCCAGAGACTCAGCTGTTCAAACATTGAGGGGGAAGTTCATTCCACCACTTGGGAGCCAAAACAGAGAAGAGTCTAGATAAATGCCTTCTTCGTCCCCCTGAAAGACGGGGGAACCAGTCGAGCAGTGCTAGAGGACCGGAGTGAGCGAGGTGCAGTGCGGGGTGCGATAAGTGCTGCAAGGTAGGAGGGTGCAGACCCATTTTTAGCTTTGTAGGCAAGCATCAGAGTTTTAAATTTGAAACGAGGAGCTACAGGGAGCCAGTGGAAAGCAGTGGTGTAGTGGGTGTAAACTTGGGAACAAGTCTTGCAGCTGATTTCTGGATCAGATGTAAGGATCAGATAGCGGTCAGAGGAAGCCCCGCCCCACTAAGAGAGAGTTACAGTTGTCCAGTCTTGAAATGACAAGGGACTGAACCAGAATCTGGTTCATATAAAGAGCAGCTGCATAACGTCATGGTCACCGGACTGCACTGCAAAACAAGTCACTTTCTTCTCTCTCACCATTTTCTGTGTTAATCTCAGATGGCAGTTGGAGGTGCATAGCCATGTCATGCAGATGGAATTACCCATAATCCACTTGGCCGGACTCTATCTCCCATCTTATCGACGTTGCAGCGGAGGCTTTAATACTGAGGATTAAGAGGGGTGCGAGTGTGAAGCCAGTGTGCAGACTCGCACGTGAGCAGGTAGCAACCAAGATCGCACACGTTGGGGAACATTTGTGTTAGACTGTAGCTGTGTGCGATTTTTTTTTTTTTTTTTTCACGCAGTTGGACCTTCACATCAAATCTAAACACTCAAACTCCCCCGTTCGCTTTTGCTTTCTGTCATTTTCAATTTCTTCTTAATTCTGCCATGTATTTTATATATTGGCAACTTAAAATAAAAAAAGTTCATATCGAATAGACTAGAGGGCACTCAAATAAACAAGAAAACACCCTCCCGCCTTTCAACTATGCTTTGCTTTATATTTCCTTTGAACCTCCATATTTGGATAGCTAGTGTGTTGCTTGGTATGTAAGCTCTTGTGCTCTGCTACTGGGAGAAATTAGCAGTTCTCTGATGCTCATTTGTTTGGGCTGCAACCATGACAACCATGGTCCATCGGTGTCAGACTCAGATACTGCAAGTATAAAAATAAGACTCGGAAAATAAGTGGTGTTGGACAGTTTTGACCTTTAATTACCCCCTAGCTAGTAATGCAAGTTGTGAGGTGAAAAACAGTCATCTTTTGGAGCTTAAAATAAGCATAATTTCTTAATTTCTTACCATCTTCATACGATGAAGCCATGCCTTTTCAACCTTGCTTATTTTGTTGACCTGTGGGTTTCAGCACTCTTGCAGATGAGAGATGGGATAAGGACAAAGGTTTGCAGGTCAATCTGCACAAGACCTTCAGCAAGAAGATCTTCCAAGACGTCCACCCGAAGCTGATCTGCTTTACACCTCCCCCCCATCGAACTCCGACTGCTTGACTCTACCCTCTTACAGCCTCAGTCACTCAAGCTTGTACAACGGGTCCTGCCAGTGGATAAACCTTGCCTTGCATCTTCTTCATCTGCCAGAGTTTTCTGTGATCATCCTCAAATCAAAGATTGAAGACTGAACATTGTTTGAAAAAGATCCTGGAGAATCTCCTTACACAGCTGTTAATTAGCACTTGATGAACGTGTAGGGGTGTTGATTAAGTACATATTGCATTTGGTTGAGTGTGGAGAGAATTCGAGGCATTTTGGTCAGTGAGTGGTTTGTGGCTGGAGTAGATCCTGTACTACAGTGTGCCATTATCTCAGCTGGTTTTAGGAACCATTCTATGCAGAGTTACAGTTAAATTGCGACTTTTCTAGTTTGTGTCTAGCTTGCTAATCAGAGCGTAGGTTATGCGCAGCTTTTCCATACCGGTGTGGTGACGTGGCTCCTGACACACAAAGAAATAAAATCAATAAATAAAGTCCCACCAGATAAAAGAAGCTTTGACGACGGTGTTGAACTATTTATGTAGCTTCGTCGTCCTGGAAATCTTGAGAACAAATATAGACTAGGCTTCAGGATTTTATTATCACATTTTTGGTTTAAGCTAACACTGACACCGTGTTCCCTTGTCCTGTATTTTTATTAGCACTGAAATGTTTAAAGGTCAAAAAACGTTTTAAACAATATTATTTGTTTGATTGATTTTTACAGTACAGTCGAATCTGGTTAAATGGGAGCACATCGGCACGTGATCGTTTTGATCCTAATAACTGGACGGTCCGATTAAACGAACATGCCCTATGTTACAAGACGGGACGTGCTATAATTTATGTAACATATTAAATGTTTATT
>JAUZST010004646.1:0-16154 GCA_034779995.1 Parotocinclus haroldoi | reverse complement strand
AACCTAACACGCACGTCTTTGGACTGTGGGAGGAAACCGGAGTACCCGGAGTAAACCCACGCAGACACGGGGAGGCCGTGCAGACTCCACACAGAAAGGACCCGGAATGAATGCCGCTCAACCCTGGGATGGAACTCGGGACCGTCTTGCTGTGGCAGCGGTGCTACCCCACCGAGCCACGGTGCCGCCCGGACTTCATTTCGTTTGCTAATAAACATCCATTCCTACATTGCAGCCCTGCAACACGGTCCAAAAAAGTGGAAAGAACAGCCAAGGGAAATGTGAGAAACCTTTTCTTGATGTCCCTTGTCCACACTGTCCCTAATTTTTCAGCTTGGGGGGTTGTACAAGGGGCTCTGGTCCAACAACAGCAATAAGGCACAGCCCGAAATGATCTTGAATCCTTATTTTCCACCTCAAGCCTTTTTGTCATAGTACAGGAGGCTTCGTCTTTGGTACGCACCTGCGTCCTTGGCCCATTTGAGGATGGACGTGACCTCGTTGCCTTGCGTGGTGTTGCACTGGCCCTTGACGGCTGCCGCGCTCACTCCCACCGTCCCCTCGTTGGCCTTCACGCCACACAGGAACGCCGTGGCAGTGCCTGCGCTGTCTGCCACTTGGGCGTTCGTGTTGTATGTCTGCAGGAACATGGACGTTTTGATTGATTATTGCCCGACCTAGTGTGTCGTGGAGTAAAAAAATTGTTCTACGAGCTAATACAATTCGGTACTTATTGCCAGTCATTAATAATAATAATAACAATAATTACACTTATATAGCGCCTTTCACAATCTCAAGGTGGCTTTACAAAAAAAAAAAAACAGAAACAACAAAAACTTTCAACAAAGTTAACATTAAACCAAATCAGAAATTGAAGATGCAGAGAAATACAGCTTGAACAGATGTGTTTTTACGGAAGATTTGAAGTGATTTTACGAAGAGAAAGAGGCAGCGAGTTCCGGATTTGGGTGGCGGCCACACAGAATGAGCGACCACCCGCAGTGCTCAGCTTGAACCTTGGGACGATCAAAAGCCTGGCATCAGCAGATCGAAGGTTACGGGATGGCTTCTAAAATTTCAAGAGGTCTGACATGTAAGGTGGGCCCAGGCCATGAAGTGTCTCGAAGGTATGCAGGAGAATTTTGTATAATTTTGAATGCGCATAGAGATGGGTAGCCAGTGAAATTCGCTGTAAGACAGGGCTGATGTGTTCATAACTTTTGGTACCAGTAAGGATCGTAGCGGCGGAATTTCGGACTGTTTGAAGGTGGCGTAATGAGTTTGATGGTATTCCATAAAGCAGTGAATTGCAATAATCCAACCGAGAAGTCATTAGATTTACGTTTTACGGCATTTGGCAGACGCCCTTATCCACAGCCACTTAATATCCAGGCAATTAAGGGTTGAGGGCCTTGCTCAGGGACCCAACTGTGGCAGAGGTGGGATTTCAACTCTGGACCCTTTGGTCCGTAGTCCAGTACCTTAACCACTAGGCCACCACAGTCCCGTAGATAGATTGTAATATAATGTGTTCCTGTAATAGACTCTTGGAACATACCGCAAGCCAGCCAGAGGGCCTACATAAACTACATGGCGTGCATTTAATAAGAGGCCAGACCGTCCCCGTTCGTCATTCTACAGAACTTCTCACCTACACGCGCCAAGGCTTAGTGACTAGTCTCATAATGCCATGATTTCTCAGGATAACAATACATCCTCGGGACGCTATGCACTTTGCTGTCACAAGCTTTATTTAACCACCGTGGGCATGACCTCATGCCAGACCCGGCGCCGAGGGAAAAATCAGTGGCCATCGAGGGCCGTTGGGTGACCGCGTGGATTAAGAGAACAAAGGAACGACACTGAGGTGTGGTGCTGAACCTTGGAGAGGGCCACATAGGGAAATCTGTCCATCTCTAGCTGCTCTTCTTCTCCGTAACGGCCGCTCAGCTGGCCCTTCAGAATCCGCGCCGCGGCCACTGTGGGAATGCCCATCCCTGCACACAGTTTTGAGCGTTAAACCTCCTTTTTTTTCCAAGTTGAGTTTCAGCAGAGCACGATGCTGCCTTCACTTTTGCAGACGTCCAGAGCGTCCTGGATGTCTGACACAACGCGGCTTGAGCTCGTTTTTTTTCTTTTGGAACCTCTAAGGTGTTTTTTTGTTTTTTTTTTTAAAACATTCCACCCCGTCACATATTTTCAGCGAGCGATATTATAAGGACGCCTATAGACAGCGATGCATGAGACATTTGTCAAGGACATGCAAAGTGTGTAGGCACGTCATTTGAACTATATTCAATTCGTATTTATTTCTGAAGCGCTTTTTACAGCGGAGCGTCGTCTCAAAGCGGCTTTACAATCTTATATGGTCTTAAAAGGCCAATCCCAAACTGAGCGAGGCCTAGGGCGACCGTGGCAAGGAAAAACTCCCCGAGAGTAGAAGGACGAAACCTTGGGAAGACCAAGACTCAAAATGGGACCCTCCCTCCATGGGTGGCCTAAAAGTAAATACTTAAAAGTATATTAAAGTAATAGTAAAAATAAGGTAAGTAATACAATCTAAATCAATAATGATATGTAACGTAGTAGACCGTAAAAATGCTTGCTGCCTGGCACAAAGCCGCCCAGAGACTACTTTTGGGTAGTGTACCCCTTGGCGGGAGATCGCTGACTCTTAGACACGCCTAATATAACTACTTAAAGACTATTTTTATGGTCAAGACTCTGGAACTGCTAGAATGTTTGTTAGCTCGCAACCTACTTGGACGAGCTGCCACCATGGGGCATTCGATTACTGCAATGCGCAAAAATTCCCACCATTCATGGCTTTGCGGTATCGATTGTTGTACGGCGCGAACAGGGATGGGGACGCAGCAAAATAAGTAGCGCAGCAGCAAGAGGAGTGGGCGATACGGGCAAAATATTGTATCACAACGAAGGCATGCTTACGATACCGAATATTTACAGGACCATACTGAGAAAAGAGACTCGTGCTCTAAATTCTTAAACGAACAATTACTCGCTCAGCGTCATTTAAGCACTGATGATATCCTCGATATGATATGCTCACAAAAGCGTATTTTGCCCATCCCATTCGTCCCATTCGTCGGACTTACCGTCTCCAAGGAAGAGGATAAGGTTCTTGGCAACGTTTGTGTTGAGCTGCTCGAGAGAGAGCGCGTTCTTCAGCGTCCGCTGTGCCCACGAGTTCCAGTAATTGGGATCCTTTTCCTGTTCTGAAGAGCATATCAGAGGTTTTCAATTGCTCGGTAAGCGCAGATGACCGGTTTGAACGCGAAGCCTTCAATCTCAGACCAAACTGTTTTCCTCAGGCCCTTAACCCCAAGGGAGTTGTTAAGTCATAACAAAACGTGGTACGTCTGGACAGAAAGTGTCACCTGTAGCGTTTTCCACGCAAGACATGACACAAGCGCGTGCATTATCCGCTTATCAGGCGACTCAATTTGAAAATGACCGAGCAGAACAAATAATAACATCTGTCTCTTCTCAGGACAGCGTTGTGGACAAACAACATAACTACACGACGGGTTTCTGATTCAGGCTGTGGATCAGAGTGGGTCAGGATTACAAAGAGGCTATTCAGTCAACCAAAACAAGCCACTTAAGATAATGTTAGTACACTCGGATCTCCTGTGGGGACTGTAATTACGTAAATATGTGGGCAAGGGCAACCGTAGCATGAAATAAAGAAACACGACACACAGTAAGGGGGGAAACCCCAACAGAATACTTTGCAACTTTTTAAAAAGAGGATGTAGTTAAAAGTGTGTGGCCGGCCTTTCAAGTACAAGATTACAGTCGACTCGTGTATTCGCGGGGGCGGGAGCGCAGGACCCCCGTGAATGCGGAAAATCCAAGAATGACTCTAGGCGCCAAGAGACCTAAACGTTATTCTGAGGACCATATGGTACAGACTAGAAGAGCAGAACAGTATAGTACGTGCACTGGGTCAAATACTGAGGCGAACCGAAGCTGGTGATTGATTAAGCTTTTAATGGATCCAACAACCGGGGACTGGTCTGAAATCTAGCCAGTTAATTAGAGCGCTTCTGAGCCCCGTGCCACCATTGGCTTGCCACCACTTGTAGTTGCAGTGAGCTTTTGGAGGGGGAGGGAGCTGGAAACGGGGGACTTCAGGTCCTTGTTGATCTTGCACACGAAGATAAACTCGCACGAAGATTTCAAAATCTTACTAACTACTATTGTTAGTGAGCTTGCAATGCGGATTTACAATCCACCAGGCTCGTCTTTTGGTCTGACCTGGGCCCGGATTTGAACGTCACGTTCAATTATTTGGTCTCGCGTTAAACGGGGATTAGCTGAGAAACACCTGGGCTACTGTTGTTATTATTATTATTGGTATTATTATTAGTAGTACTATTCAATCATTCATTATCTTCCGTTTAATCCGCACGGGGTCGCAGGCCAGCCGGTGCCCACCCGGGCAACTCTGGGCACAAGGGCAGGAACGACCCTAGATGGGACGCCAATGCATCGTCGGGCTCACACACGCAGTTACGCGCCAAGGGCCACTTTAGAGACGCCAGTTCACCTACCACGAATGTCTTTTGGACTGTGGGAGGTCGGGCTTGCAGGGAACCTTGACCTCGGCTCTGTCAGAAAACTCGAACATGTGTTGGAATGGCAAAAAGTGAATCTAGCATCAGAATCCTTGACGGTCACGCTCGAAAATCAAGTGGAGAGCCATTTTAGAAGTACACAAAGACCGTGCGTTTTGGTGTCCACGAACTCACCAGGGAACTGCGGCCTGCCCAGTCCTCTCCAGACAAAGACGCAGGAGATGAGTGCGACCACCTTGATCATGTTTCCGCCGTGCCCCATCGTCACGTGCCTGGTCTTTCTCACAGTCCAGGTTCAGTTCTTGTTCTGGAAATGAAAGCAATAAGGACCTATGAGAAGCACGGCTGCGAGGCACATCGCACTCCTGATGACGAGCGTCCCCTCGTTCCATAATAAGATGTTCGAATCTGCTGGTCTGCATGAGTAATGAACGTGGAGCGAATTGGGTCGCCCCCGAGTTATTTTCCGGCCTCCGGCGCGACGCTTCGAACCGTTCTGTCCTGCAATAACCCTTTCTATCCATATTCCAACACTTACCCTGCTGAATAAGACACCACCAAAGGCAAGTTCAGCTCAGAATCATTAAAGCTTGCCCTGGAAGATCTCACAGAGGGCACTGAGAGGAATGAGAAACACTGGGAGCTCCTCTCGACCTTTTGACTCGTTCGCTAATGAAACTGGCCGCCTGCGGAACATCGTGTAATACGGATCAACGCTGCTGATCTCTTGGGATTTCCACACGCAGCAGTCTCAACAGTCTTAAAAAGAACAGCGCAGCGAAGAACATGCGCCCGGAAAACGGTAGTTACCAGGACCGCGACGCTTCGTTGACACAGACTAGCCAGACTGGTTGGTGGCTGGCAGAAAAGGGTTCCAACTCGGTCCGATAAAAACAGAAAGCTGTGCCTGCAATGGGCTCGGAATCTCGGAACCGCTGCCTCACAGCAAGAAGGTCCCGGGTTCGATCCCAGGGCGGGGCGGCCTGGGTCCTTTCTGTGTGGAGTCTGCACGTCCTCCCCGTGTCTGCGTGGGTTTTCTCCGGGTACTCCGGTTTCCTCCCACACACAAAAGACATGCGTGTTAGGTTAATTAATTACTCTAAATTGGCATTGACCTGTCTGTGTGTGTGTGTGTGTGTGTGTGTGTGTGTGTGTGTGTGTGTGTGTGTGTGTGTGTGTGTGTATTTCTATACAGAATAGTCTCTTTATTAGAAGACACCCAGAAAATACAGGATAACTGTATGCAGTTAATTAAAAAGGCCCAGATAATCAGCTAGCGTGTGCTTACACTTTGCGTCTGGCAGCTTCACTGAGATGTCAAGTTGACCCTTCTGCAGTCTGAAGTAGCCTGAACAGGAAGGGGAGCTGCCAAGACAGGGCGGGACGACGGGGTGAAAGGGCTCAAATATGTTAAAGCTCACAAAGATTGGAATGAAGATCAGTGGGAAAGAAGTGGAGTGATTCATGGAGTGATGAACTCAAAATACTGCAACTGCACGGGTGGCCTAAGACTTTTGCACAGCTCTTTGTACGAATACAGTCCAATCCCTGGCCCAGACCCTGCCTATATTGACTTTGCATGTTCTCTCTATGTCTGTGGAGGGTTCCTTCTGGTACTCTGGCCTCCTCTAGCATTCCAAAGACATGCCTTCAGTCAAACAAAAGTCTCTGAAACATACCAGCGTGAGCGAGCGTGTGAGTGCGAATGTCCTAGTGACCATTTCGCACCCCTGTTTGGGCTTTGTTCCCACCGACCAGACACTTCTCCAGCTTGGCTTCCTACACCTTGTTTCTTTATTGTGCTAAACCACACACCCTAACAGATATCTACGTCTTTTATCCTACGTGCTCCCCGGGGAAAGGAGCGAGAGCCGCCGCCGCCAAATGTCGGCCAGGGAAAATCAGCAGTGGTTGGTTGAATCCGTGACGATGGAGGACCGATGACCAAACATTACACGTTAAATCAGTGACAGCGTTTGCTCTAATTTTCTAAAATAGTGCTTCCTGCCGTTGCAGGAGGTCTGTCCAGTTTTCTCCATACATTAGGTAAATATTTCTAGAACCCCCCAAAAAAAACCTATTCACCGACTGTTCTGACTCTGGTTGATGTGCTTAGAGACTCTTTTGTGCGCGTTTTTGCGTGGGCGTTTTTGTCTGCTTATTTGTACCAAGCTGTAAATGGTGTCCGTAAGTGCATGTGCCTGTCCTATTGGAAGTAGTACTCTTTGGTTTGTCCTTCCGTTGCAAGCTGTCCAGGGGTACGATGGTCAAGTTTATGTGAGAGGAAAATATTGGTTAAGCCAGTTGTCCAAGGGCCGTAATTCCACATCACCCCTGCAAACCTCGCGCCAAAATGATGGACCGTCTGTCAGGTGGCAGGCTTGCATCGTAGGTCTGTCAGAAGAGTAACGCCAAGTTCAGTATTTAGAGAGCGCTTATAGTTGTTTGTCCCGTCGAACAGGTTTCAACCCGACTAATCCATGCCAGTTCTGTGAGACGCGTGAGTCACGTCTGTCCCAAATTGGCCCTACTATTTAATTTACGTGCTCACACACACACACACACACACACACGATTGTTATCAGCTTTAATAAATATAGACGTTATTGTCATAACAAGCTGGCAATTGTCGGATTCGACCTTAAGTGGTGCACTTTTTACAATGTTTTAGCACAACGGGACCCATTCCAGGGACTACGAAGTCAATGCCAATTTAGAGTCATCAATTAACCTAACCTGCATGTCTTTGGACTGTGGGAGGAAACCGGAGTACCCGGAGTAAACCCAGGAAGACACGGGGAGGACGTGCAGACCCCACACAGCGTCGTCTCAAAGCGGCTTTACAACCTTATATGATCTTAAGAGGCCAATCCCAAATTGAGCGAGCCCAGGGCGACAGCGGCAAGGAAAAACCTTGGGAGGAACCAAGGCTCAAAAGGGGACCCGACCTCCATGGGTGGCCCAGATGTTAATTAAATAAATCCGAAATGTATATTAAGCAATTGTAAAATTAAGTAAATAACGCGGTTAAAATCAATAATAAAATTGAAACTAGTAATAAAATAAATAAACTGATTATAAAATGAGGCCCAGGGATTGAACTCAACTCTGGACCCTTTTGCTGAGAGTTAGCGGTGCCGCCCGCCGAGCCCCCGTGCTGGGGTGCCCCCGAGGTGGGATTTGAACCCTGTAAGCATCTAGGCGGGAAGTCATTTCAGAAATTTGACTCGTTTTAAAATTTGACATCCCATTACAAGACAACACGTGACCGGGCTCTTTAGAAACGCCCCATTGTTTTCAGAAATGTATGTGAAGGCAGCCTGACGCTCGATAGTTATACACCTGTGGCAACGGGGCCGAACGGAACACCTGAACGAAAATTCAGTGATTAACGGGTGTGTCCCAATACTTTTGTCCCTATGCTGCGTATCACAATAACAGCATCAGGAATGGAGGCAGCAGTGGCTGTAATTACAATAAATCCGCCTTTAAACGCTAACACAGCCCAGTTAGACAGTGACCAGAGTGTTTGCTTCGTGTGGATTATTACGGCACAGACATTATAAATACAGCTCACAGCATTTAAGCAAATCATGTGTGACTTTTCAAGGGGTTTCATGGAGCTTAGGCTCATGTTTAAAAAGGAAACGGCGTTTAAAAAGCAGCCTGGGTTTTTTTTCTTGGGTTTGTTTTTTTT
Organism: Parotocinclus haroldoi; assembly: GCA_034779995.1. Classification (NCBI taxonomy): domain Eukaryota; kingdom Metazoa; phylum Chordata; class Actinopteri; order Siluriformes; family Loricariidae; genus Parotocinclus; species Parotocinclus haroldoi. The sequence goes on along the minus strand of JAUZST010004646.1, from coordinate 7,856 downwards.
ATATATATATATATAGTCTTATTGTGGAGCGCACACATCGCAACCTTGATCAAACTGACTACTTATTGTACCGCAGCTGCAAAATCTAGACAGCTGTATAAGTGATGTGATACAGTTGCACCCCGAAGTGTGAAACGTGACGCGATTAAAAGACCTGGCAGGATCTGATGTGCAAAAACCATCCCCGACGAGTCCAACGAGGTTTCGTTTCGCTTTTGTCACTCGTAAACGACGGGCGTCTCATTTCGCATCGTTAAATTCTCAGCGGTTTATTCAGGAGTGGCCAAACCTGTCCGCGCATTTACGGCATTCGGTCGGGCTAAACCGGAGCAACAGTGATGCCTGATGTGAGGATCTGACGTCAACTCGAAACTTTCAAATGAATCGTTTTCTCGCGCGTTTTTCAGCGTCTCCACAAAGTTCCAACAGTAACCGTTGTTGCTGTCTTCAATTCCAGGGTTGCCAGATCAACGAGGGGGGGGGACCCTAAAAAAAAACAAACCTAATGTTTCGAATAAGCAGACCTGGCAACCGGTTTGGTTTAAGCGTGCGTACGGTGAGAAACTGGAAATGCGTCCTGCGGGGAAATCTGCTTATCCAACCCTCTCTGTCTTTCTGATTTCCAGACTGGACTGTGTTCTATAGACGACGGCCTGAACGATGAGATAACTGCCGAAATCTGACTTATAATCAGTAATTAGCAGATAATTACGTGCACGTAAACGCGCTCGCTGTGTTCGCCGATGGGTTCTGTTCATTACGCCATCCGATGCAATTGTCTTTTTGGAACACCAGAGGGCCGCAATCACGCAGCATTGGCCCCGGGTGCGTAGCTTACGTTCTCAGACAGCTGTAACTTCATTTCAAATGGTTCAGGCTTTTTTTTTTTTTTTATTGCAAAGTGTCCGCATGGGTTTCTCCTGGTAACCCCAGTGTCCTTCGAACGTCCTCTAAAGTGTTCCAGTAGACCGAAGAATGGATATAATCACCATCACAATCCATAGTAAAAATCGTGAACTTGGTTAACTGACCGTAAATTATTTTCACAGTTCCACTTTTTTCCTGGGTTCCCCTGGTGTTACACAGGGGTAAGCGCTGGAACACTTTGGAGCACGTGGAAGGACACTGGAGCACAAGAAGGAAAAAAAAAAAAAAGGCCAAACTTCGGGGGCGTCAAGCAATTTACAGTTTTACGACGACATTTTACAGTACGTTCTTCCTGGGACATTCGGCTGAGACCTCAGTGCAAACTGAGCAAGTCTTTATTTCTTTGGTTCCTCTTAATGTTTTCGCAGCGCGGCTCAGTAAGCGCAACCAAACACCCCAGCCCCGAACACACAAACACACACGCACACTCTTGGTGTGTCGTGTTTTCATATGGCAAAACAAACAACGTTTTAATCCGATATTCCAGGACCACACGTTCTGTAGCTCGTTTATTGAGCCGTATTTTCTTAAAAAAAAAAGTACAGAGCAAGAAGCCTTTTATATAGTCCGGGACGACACAATGCCGGTCCTTATCGCTTCCAAGTGACTTCTTCCAGAAGTTGTTAAAAAAAATTGATGAGCGAGAGAGACACAGAGAGCGTTCCCAAATTCAAAAAGGTACCCTTTTTGTGGGACGACCGTTTAGCCAAGGTCACGATAATGAGATTGAGCGCCACTGCTCGGACCAGTTTAATGGGTACGGCAAAGCTGATTAACTGGACTCCTATCTCTATTAGACACACACACACATGGAAACACACGTGCATGTGCTGAGTGGACATTTTTAGATCGCAGTCACACTGCACTTGGGCATAAACAGAACTAACCATTGGCTAGATATCATATATGTTTAACATAAAATGTTATCTTCCACAGCTGTCAAAAATATGAAAGCACTCTTTTTTTCCTAAAATGATCCTCTGGTAGACCTGGGGATGCCACAGTCCCCGTTCTACGGGGCTTCTGAACGACCCCATTGCGGACCTTGGCCTGTATGGATGCTGACCAGACATCATCATAGTCACAGGGTCTTTTTTATGCTACTGCAATGTAAACACGAAGGGAATTTTCACAGGAAAACGGTGCACATGTAAGGGTTTAGGACGTTCCAAATAATTACAGAAAAAACAATAATGCACTGTTACGATCTGATTCTGTCAGCCCGATGAAAGCTGGACTGTGGGGGGGCCTAGTGGTTAAGGTACTGAATTATGGACCAGAGGGTCCAGGGTCCCTGAACAAGGCAAGGCCTCTTAACCCACAATTGGGTTATTAATTAATAAGACGCCCTTTAACAGACGCCCTTATCCAGAGCGACTTACAACTCATACAGTCTTAGAGTTCAAGCAATCATGAGTTGCTTAAGGACCCAACTGTGGTTTTGTGGGATTTGAACCCAGGACCATCAGGTCCAGAGTCCAGCGCCTTAACTGCTAGGCTACCACAGTCCCGTAAAACGAACCAGAGACTCAACGAGTCAGTGTGAACCAGCTGATATAGTTCCAGGTTAGAGAGAATATAGAGTGACAAACAAAGCAGTACTACCTACAATAGGACAGCACCGTTTCCAGCTTGGTACAAATGCGTAGCGTGAGAAATTTACACAAAACAGTCTCGACTGAGCATCGACTGAGTTAGACCTAGTCTCACACACTCACACACCAATGACAGACACGCACTGCTTGTGTCAAACTCGCACACAGCCTGAGATCTTCGCAGAAATCCTATCACGGTTCGCTTCCACGTATCAGACGAAGAACTACGCCTCAAACAGAATCCCTCGGTCCAGAATCGCAGATTAGTCTGAATGTCAGTTGGCTCTAGCTCTGCTTTTGATGAAATCCATAAACATGAAGCACTTCGAACACACTCTGAAATCACATGAGCCATAGGAACTAGAAACGGCTCGACCGCCGAAACGAGCATTTGCAACACGAGCCGTTTGACGGAGGAAAGCAGGAAGGGGTCGGTCCTAAAAAACGGAGATACTCCACTTTGATGACGCACATGGCTTCATCAGCCCCTCACGTCGGACGAGAGCGAGCGAGTGAGTCGCCGGTCTAGCACGAGGCACTGAGCTGATAAACTCACCGCTTTGGGTCGCAGGCCCAGGCTGACGCCGTTCACGCTCAGAAACGTAGCGGTGCCCCGAGCGGGGCCACTCTGGAAGCGAGGCGACACGTAAAGAAGCAGAGAAGGGCCAAAACGCAGAGGGCCAGGGCGCCCGAAAAAAAGGCCGTCACGACGACCCAGACGTCTTCTCGGTTCATGGCATCAGATGAAGATGGAATCTCAAGCTAGACGTTTAAACGGTGAGATCCCATTCTCAACGGGCAGTAAAGTTCGGATTGGAAAGGCCTTCAGGTGCATACGTACGAGAGAAGAGGATTAGGGTTAATGCCAGCTAAGCGGCACGGACTCCCGCTAAAACAGCGTCACGTCTTAATCACATTCTCCAAGCTGCATTGACAAGTCAGGATGAGGATCTTCTCTGGTTATCGACCAGATCTCTTTTATAATAACGCCATTACATCCAAGGGTATAAATGTCATCTCAGTGTTTTGGGGGACCATAAACTGTAGAATAATGTCTCAATAGCAAACCTTTGGGGGGGGCTGGGACGCCAAAAGTACCGTTGTATTACTGTCTATAGGGTGAGTCCAAAGTCAAAGGACACCGTTTTATTTTAAAAACTAAAGAAAGAACGTATCCAACCACCCCAGCAAGTAAGAGACGGTTTGCAATATCAATAAAAGAGCAGGGCAGGAACGATCGTAGGACACACACACACACACACACACACAGAGTCACACACTTTAGAGGCACCAATTAACCCAACGTGCACATCTTTGTGATAGAAAACGAATACAGAATGCCACTGTGCGTGGAAAGCGTTCGTTTGATGTTGGTATGCGTTTTAATCTTACTCTTTTAAATAACGCATTACGTGCAAAGCATCTGAACCGCAGTACTTGCCCCATGGCGGAGTAGTGACTAAGGGTAATGGCCGGCCAACGTCTCGTCTGGACAGCGTGCTTTTTCACAGAACATAATTCAGACTTCAAACGGGAAAGTGTTTTTTGTTTTTTTTGTTTTTTTTCCGTGTGTAATTTGGGCCCTTTCACAATTGGCGCTACCATGTTTTCCCCATTAACGAGCTGTAACTGAAGGGTGTCGACTTGATATGAGCGAAAGTGTAGTCACCCATGACTTGTTTGACCGGCGTGTAAGCATGAGGGAACGTTCATATGCTCGGAACGTTGCTTATTATTGCAAAAAAAAAAAAAAAGGTCATAAGAAAGTGAGCCAAAAGTGGATCGGCCTTAATGAAAAACATTCTGAAAAATTGAAAACGAGCACAGAGTGGGTTGGAAGGTGGGGAACCCTGAAGAGTTTTCTCTGTTCCGGCATCAACATGACCAAAAACAGTATCCGATTTTCACACAGGTCCTAAAAGTAGCTTGAAGAAGTCTGATGCAAACATATTATACGGTCAGTTGTTTGATCCAGTATTAGGGGGCTGTAAGGGTTTTTCTAGTTACCTCTAGTGACCTTGCTGTGCAGAGATAACATTTCTGGTAACTGTTGATCGGTCCTGCACATTCCTCCATACAGAGCCATGTCACCTATGGGATGTTAGGGAGTTTTCTCACATGCACTCTTCGCTCCCGGTCCATCCACAACATTTCAGGTCAACATACAGGTCGTTGACATGGCCATAGAAACTCTTGGTTGTCTCATGGCATCGCCCATGGTTTTTGTCATTCAGCTCACGGACAGAATTTGCTGACAGGATTCAGAATTGTCCATTTCTCCATCAATAATGCCGAGCTGTCCCGGCCCAGATGCAGCAAAACAGCTTCAAACCATGATTCTACCACTACCATGTTACGCAGATGGTATTACGTTCTCGGGATGGAACGCAGTGGTTGGCTTTCTTCAAAAAAAATATTTCAATTCAATTCAATTTTATTTCTATAGCGCTTTTTACAACGTAGCATCGTCTCAAAGTAGCTTTACAGTAATACATGATCTAAAAGGCCAATCCCAAGTTGAGCAAGCCCAGGGCGACAGTGGCAAGGAAAAACTCCCCAAAATGTCTCCTGACTCACGAACATTAGCTTTTCAATTTAGAAAATTGAGTGTTCTTAGTTGGTTATTCTTGAATTTCGTCCATTTGTACACAGACAGTCTGACTATGGGTTGGTCCAGACTGTTTAAAGGTGGGCTATAACCTTTTAGTCCATGACACGCTCCCATAACTGTGTTCTGAAGACAAGTTTTCTGGATCGGAGGACTTTTTGGGGCTGGCTCCGATACCATTTTTTTATACCGAACTTGAATATTTGCCGATACCGATATCAAACCGATACGCTGCCGCCACCTCTTGAAACGCAGGCGGTGCGTACGCTGCACACGGCTGTTTTACTTTGATCATCCTTGAGCTAACAATACCTTCACACAGCTGACATGATGAGCACGCTGCTAGCTAACAGTTTTAACTCAAGTTCCAGCTATCGCCCATGTGACACGTCTCTGTTCACGCCGCGTCGTCCAAACTGCGTTAAAGCAAAAACGGGATAGGAAAGATATCGGATTAAACCGTTGTTTCCCCATCCGATCTCCCATCCAGTGATTTTTTTTTTTTTGCCACATATCGGGCCGATACCGATACAGAATATCGGATCGGTGCAGCCCTAGTACTTTTACTTAAGTAACGAACTTGCTTAATTCTGCCACTCACGCGTTTAAGGGAAGTCCTGCCGGTCTGCTTTGAAACGTGTATGAGTGTATAGAACTGGTCTTTTTGGCGCCTTGGACTGGGTTTCTTTGCTTAAGTGAACCGGATTTTCTGGTAGTAAGGAAGCTGTTCTTCTCGAGAAAAGTGAAGAATGTTCTGATTAGGCTGCTTCGCTGTAAATCCTCGTAAATACCAAATACTAAGCGCTGTTTGTGTTCCGGCACGCAGCATCCTGAATGGTGCGCAGTCAATGAGCTGTTTGTGGCTCGGACCCGCAAAGCTTTCGAATGGGCTTCATTTGCATTCCGATCATCCAGCGGCGCCTCGGAACTAAGTGGAAGTTAAATGAACGGCTCACGAGCGTCTCCCAGAACTTCACGCACAATGTTCCACTTATCCGCGCATCTTACCGTAAGCGCAACGTGCCACCCCGTAAAGAACTTCCCGTACCACCTCCATCTACTAACACGGGGTGCAGACGCGTGCTCACTTACCTCTGGTCCTCGTTCCCGTACTTTGGCCAGCCTTGAGCTTCAGAGCCCGAGCCCGCGCGACGCTTTTATAACGCCGAGTCCGCTAATAAATAACGGGCCGCTATCTGAAGCGCGAGCTCCTCCTACTGATGGACGGTGCCTCCTCCTCCTCCTCCTCCTCCTCCTCCTCCTGCTGCTGCTGCTCATCTTCCACTCCCGGTGTTTGAGCCGGTCCCTCCCGAGCGCAAGGCTGGGAGCCGACTCCTGGAGTTAAGCCGACACGGTCCAGCTTTGGGTCCGGTTCCGGCTGAGACTGAGGGATTCTGCATTATTAGGAATGATTTACGCTCAAGAAATGCAAACCCAGCCGTCGTGATTGGGAAACCTGAGTAAAAGTGATTTATTCATGTGGGGTGGCGGGGTTGGGGTGAACAGAAGCGGGCCAAACTGGACCAGAGTGCCCCCACGTTGTGTTCAGTAGGGTGCATGGTCACCCAAGAGTGCCAAAACACACTGACAGTGACGGGACAGGGTCAGATTGTGGATGCAGAAATGTCAGCCAAGCTCTGTTTTAAATAAAGCCTTCCTAAAGACGTGATGGTGAATCAGGCCGAGCCGCGCGAGATTTCCCCATTTTGCACTACAGTATGCATGCATTCGGTCTCTGGGCAGAAATTGTACCGTCCATCGAGACAAGAACCTGAACACGTCTTGCCCTCCATGCTGAGCAGCGAGATGTCTGAACTGATCGATGTTCTTAGGTCAGTATTCACTGGAATTCAATATGTCCTCTCCATCTCAGTTCTGCTCCACATGACCCCTAAGATCAGCGGATACCCCCACTGGGTCCTGGTGCAGAACATGCTCTGGCTGTCTGACAGACTTCCCTCAAGCACAGTCAGTCTTTTCATATGTATAAGGATCAGACCTGCAGACGATACAGCCATCAGCCCCCCCCACATGGTCCAGACCGAACCGTGAAAGTGTGGTCACCCTGTCATATTTAGCCAAGCCTTGGAATATGGAAATGGGGAAGAACGAGCTCACATGGTGCTCTTGTGCACAGAATGGATGTAACTGTCTGTCCCAAAATGAAACTTCTCACCTGTTTCTTCCTAAATGGCTCGCAGGTTACCCAGTCCCTTTGCCACAACCGGGTGGGAGTTCGGCAACAGGGGTTACCCTGGATTTCCCCCTAGCACTCCCGAATTGCAGTTCATATTATCATGTAAGATATTTCACGAATGATTAAGGGGCAGATCAAAATAAGAATTGCATTCTTCTTGCTGTTCTTTTCCGATCAGGAAGGAGTCAGTCTGATTTTTTTTTTGTATACTGTCCACAAATATTCGTTGATATTTCATTATGGGATATTCCATTTTGAAGTATCACCTAATGTTTGTGAGAAGTATATTTTGCTTCGGTATTGTGTATTTTAGATGCAATGTGTGTATTCATGAAAGGAACAAAATAAATAAATGAAATGAAATATATACGGATATACACTTCATACGTAAAGGCGATAGAGTACAGTTTCCAAGCGGTCCACTAGATGTCGCTGCGCGCCCAGAAAAGAAACACTGATTTTAAAAAAACTCTTACATTTTTTTTTTTTAAATGCTCTGTGGTTTTGATCATGCAACCGGCCAATAAAA
>JAUZST010004645.1:0-16155 GCA_034779995.1 Parotocinclus haroldoi | reverse complement strand
TGTGTGTGTGTGTGTGTGTGTGTGTGTGTGTGTGTGTGTGTGTGTGTGTGTGTGTGTGTGTGTGTGTGTGTATGCGCCTTTTACAGCGTTATTGGTGGGCTGTACTGTTGATGGGCATCGCTCTTATCATGCTGATGGCTGGATTTATTAAGATCTGCAGTGTGCACACGCCAAGCAGCAACCCCAAACTGCCCCCTCCTAAACCACTGCCAGGTAATATACAAACACCCAACCCCCCACCCCCACCCCAACCACCACCAGGTATTACACCCCTTACCCCTGCCCCCCCCCTCCTAAACCACTGCCTGGTAATACGTCACACCCCAAACCACCCCTTTTTAAGTTGCTGGCAGGTAAAAATCTACCTTTTGCTAAGTCGCTGCCAGGTAAGACCCCGTCTCCCGAATAACACTGTCCCAAATCACTCCTCATGCATAGTCCCGTTCTACAAAAACCCTTTGCTAGGACATAGACCTTTAAAGCTTGCCGGATTAATATCACTGGAGGAATAGCTTCAGAACATTGGGTATGGGTGCTACAAATTCCTTGACAAAATCGCCCCATTTTGTGTCACTGCACTTAATCTGGCAACTGTCCAAATGTTTTTCGCCCACTTTGTATTTTATTGGGACGAGAAGGCTGATAAGGACCACGGTACAGGGTCCAGAAACGGCCCTCCAGTGCACAGACGAGTACATTCCCAAAAGTCTTCTCGCGTGAGAAACGCGTCCTGACCTTCTTGCACCCACACGCAATAAAGCAGCAAGATAAGTGAAGTAACTGAAAGTGGCTTTATTTTTTTTGGTACCTGCGCTCTCTCTCGGTAATACTGGGCTCTGCCAGACATGGCGCCCTATTCGCTTTCCCCCCCCTGTTTGCTCCCTCGGGGGCTGGAGTGTGGGAAGTGCACTTCTTAGCTCTCTGAACAGTGTGTGTGTGTGTAAGGGGAAGGGCACTTCCAATCTCCAGTCCTGCAGTGTAACGTGATACAAACCGACTTACTGATTGCTTTTCTTTCTTTTTTTTTTTTCCTTCCTTCCTTTTCTCTTCTCTCTGCTTTATTTTCCTCTTCTTTCATTTTCCCACCGTTCCACCCTCACCAGCCTGGCTTAAGCTTTGTCAAAAGTGCATTTAAGAACACGCTTTTACAGAACGTTTATCAAACGGTTAAGTTATTTAGAAATATTCTTATTTCAGTAATGCAGGTTGTCACGTAGATGGACAAAAAAAGGCCAGATTAGATGGAAGATGTGTCAAGCAATAAACATGAGTTTCTTCTCACATTGAAATTGAATTGAAATATTTAGCAATATTCTTATTTTGGAGTACTTTATAGAGGTTGTCACACAGTTTTGTTTTGTTTTTTAAAAAAAAATAAAAAAAAACCTCCAGACCCTAAATCAAAAAGCCAAAGGCAAGTTTGGCAAAAAAAAAAAAACAAACAAACTTTAGACACAAAACCCATGAGAGGAACCAGGTAAAATTTAGGAAAAGACCAGACGATGTAGTGGTTTGCTCTAAATAAAGTCATGTTTACAGCCTGTTGTTTAACAGACAGTGAAGTCCAGGCTTATAGACTCTGTATGTGTTGGTATTAAATGAAATTAATTAAATTAGCCATCACACAGCATTCCTACGCGTGGAGCAAACCGAAGCAAAGCAGAAAAAAACATGGAACAAATGAAGTTCTCGTGGAGTCTCCACAGGGGTGGATCATCCCAAATTAGGCCCTAGAACTGTTCAGTGCGAACACCGTAAGGAACTAGAGATCATAGTCTTTCTTAATACGCCGTGTATATATAGGGACCTTTTTACGTCCTGGTTCAACCTAGGTACTTTTCTCAGCGCGTAGGAACCCTGAGTGAGCAGAGTACGTGGGGATTGGTCCTCATGCATGCATGCATTAGTCCCTAGAACTGTTTGGACTGTAAACAGTACATGCCTCAAACACATTTATGTCATAAATGAAAGACAGAAGTTTGGCCATTGTGTTTCGGAGGGTGACTGTCTTGCCCCCATGTCTGTAAAGCACTGGCCGTCATTAGCTTGTTTAGGGGAAGAAAAAAAAAAACTAATTTCTTTCTGATTTGATTAGTTTCTTTGCCCCCCAACCCCCACCCGACCCCACCCCTCTCACACACTCGCTTTCTCCTTGGTGCTCTCTCTCTCTCTCTCTCGCTCTCTTTCAATTTCAGTTCCTGGCTGCTTTACTGGGTTGAAAAGCAAAGGTACATTTATAGCGCCAGTTGTTCACTTGAAATACTTCAAATAATAAAGTAGGCCAGGGCGGCGCGGGGGGCTCGATGGGGGGCGCCGCTGCCTCGCAGCAAGAGGGTCCCGGGTTCAATCAAGTCCGTTCTGTGTGGAGTCTGCATGCCCTCCCCGTGCCTGCGTGGGTTTACTCCGGGTACTCCGGGTTTTCCTCCCACAGTCCAAAGACGTGTGTTAGGTTAATCGGTGTCTCTTAAGTGGCTCTTAGTGAATGTCTGTGCGTGCGCCCTGTCCAGGGTCGTTCCTGCCATTGCCCCCAGAGTTGCGGGTGGGCACCGGCTGGAATGAACGAATAATAAAGTAGGCGTTACAGTGTTGAATGAATACCAGCCCAGTTTAAATCACAAAAAAAAAGCAAAGACATTTTTCACTACTTTGGCTCTTCTAGATGGTTACTTATTTCTAAACGTCCTTCTCGGGTCTGTTCATATGTATTACTAGATTCTCCCAGCTGAAGTCCAAAATAATTTCTATGCTGGTTTAGCTGGTAAACGTACATAGGTTTGGTGGTTCCAGCGGTGGCCATGAGTGCCCACAACACAAAATATTTTTGTTCTTTAGACAGGGTAATAAAAACCAAAACCATTAACATTTATCATTAAGGTATTAGGAGACAACGTGCCTCCAATAAATGACCACTGAGGACTCGTTAAGTTGAATCTATTTGGTTATTTATTGTAAATTTCATGACTAATTCAAATTGGATTATTTACTTCATCATTACTGCAACGTAATTATTTAAATGAACGTCCAGGTCCCTTTTTGAGTCTTGGTGCTTCTTTATTGATGGAGTTTTTCCTTGCCACTGTCGCCCTAGGCATGCTCGTTTTGGGACTGGCCTTTTAAGATCCTATAAGATTGTAAAGCTGCTTTGAGTCGACGCGCCGCTATAAAAAGCGCCATAGAAATGTATTTGACTTTGGCTTTCATTCGGTATCTTCCTCTGGTGTAAATATGAGGCAGTGCAGAGGCCAAATTCCCTTTATTATCCATTGGCGTTGCTACGTTTGAAGCCTATAGGGCTAGATTTCTATCATAGTTTGTGTTTTGCCCAGTACTGTATAATTAAGGATCATTGTTCGGAATATATTGGTGAGGGACAGGCTCAGGAACAGCTCACTGTGATCTGTTTAGCTCTTAGCTTAGCTCTTAGCTTTTGGTTTCTCTCTCATGCTCTGTTTCCGCTGTAGGTACACTGAAGAGGAGGAGAGCTCAGGCAGCAAATTCTCAGGCTCAGGCCATGCGCCCACACCCTCACCAGTCCAGAGACGTCTATCAGATGGGTCAGTTGCGCCACTGAGCTCTACTGTCTGCCTTGGTTCTTCCTAGTGCCTACAACAGGAAACACTTCACTCCAAAGAGTTACTGAACCAATCAATCAACCCCATGCTCGGACTGAAGACCTGACTAAAGGAAAACCGCTCTGCCAGGGTGGACTCAAACAGGCTCCACTCCTGAGAATTAAATCTTTGATCTGGCAGGAAGTCTTTGCCCAGCAGTGGAAGAATCACCTGCTTTGTGTCCTTAAATGGTTTTGACCTCCCTTTCTTTCGCTGGGCTCCTCAGTCGAACGGAGAACCTCAGAATTCTGCTTTCTATCTACTCTTCCTTTCTTTTCCCCACACTTGCGTTCTGATGAAAACGCCAGACAATCCGAGGCTTGCAAGTGGGCGGTCCTTCCATAAAGATTGGTTTGCCACTTGTATTAAGGTATTCTATATGAGACCTGAAATTACCCTTAGTCACAAGCTTTAGTTCCTTAGTTCTTTCTTTTCCGTTTGTACAGTTTTCCACCGCATATTTTGGGTATACGTGGGTCTTCTTACGTGAATAATATTTTCCTGCTGTTGAATAAAGGTTTATTTAATACGACTGACACTCAGGACAAATTAAAAAAAAAAAGCCTACAGCATCGATTGCATGGCAGATGGGGAAAGGCGTGGTGTTTGCAGATGTGCTTTTTGTTGTTGAATCTGAAATTGCTTGTCCCTGTTGTCTTCGGGAATTGGGTGTGTTTTGCCACTGTGCCACTGTGACGTTGGGTTGGATAGTGTGTCGGATGGTTGAGGATCTTTTGCGGATGGATGGATGTCCCACATTGTCCATGTCGGGTGTTGTGATTCCATGTCATGTTACGAAGCTGTGACCTAATTTCGGCTATCACTGAACCACTAGGCTGGAGCAGGAAGTACAGTCTTCCTGTCAGTGCCATCAGGACTGGGTGGACAGGAAGGAAAATATGAGCCATGCTAGAACTTTACACTTTTGACAGCTCCGTCTTTGCTTCGTTCAAACCTGGTCCTGGACTGATTTGGAATAGCAATTGTATTTAACGGTCTAAGATTAGGACTTGGTCTAGAATCCTTATTTATATACTTAATATGCGTGGGATTTGTGTGACCTATGCAGACAATTTTCAGGATGAAACCCAGCTAGAAGTTAAGTAACAGTATGAATACTTGGAGAATGCCAAGAAAGTCCACGGTCAGATGTCATGATGAAAAATGCCAAATCCCGTCTGTGTTTCTAGCCAGTATTAGCTCAAATACCAACAAATACATCCCTGGCAACCCGAGCAGTCTGTGCTTAGGAAGATGTGTCAAGCAATAAACATGCACATAGTTTCTTCTCACCTTGAGTCGCATGGCTATAACATGTCACGATACTTCATCACAAAAGTGTAACGTCCCTATACTTTGATTCAAAAGAATCTTTAATGTCCGATTACCCGCCCATTCCGTTTTGTCCTAGCACCTTGTTTTAAAGATTTTACCCATTCCCTGTCCTAAAACCTTCAGCTCCAGAATACAAACTCCCCCCCCCCCCCCCCCCTTAGGTTTCTGTTGCTATCCCAGCTTCCTTTTAAGGTAAACCTACAAAGTAATGATTGTTTAGCAGACATGGTCCTGCTTTCTAAACGTTTGTGGGTGAACGGGGGGGTCTGTGGTGGCTTTGGACTTGCAACTTTTGATCTTGATCTTCCATGGTAATGCAGTACGGGTGGGGTGTTTTGGGGGGGGGGGGGTGTTTCGGGCTTTTAATTTCTATGTCCTATATTTACGTCTTGCTTTAAGCATATTATAGGAACGTGCACTGATACCCTGATGCAAACGCGTGATGAGAATTTCAAATCCAAGATGGAGAAATATGTCTAATACTACTGTTTTATTTTAATAGCCGCTGTGTTTTATACAGTATATTTTATGTTTTTTTTTCCTTTTTCCCGCTTTCTTCTGCTGGCACTCATTTCGGGATCTTTTTATTATAAACTGAAAAAAAAAGGTATTGTGCAAAGATAAGTAATTTTTTGAAGTACTTGAAATGCATTAATAAAATAGATTTGATTAATTTCTCAATGCACAGTTTATTCACATAAATAAAAAAAAGAAAATACTTGGTCAGATTTCCGTTGCAGTTTCTTTACAGCTGGCGCCCTCGGTCCTGGTGGCCAGCTGCACATCCGAGAACGTCTAACGTCTGGAACACGTTTTTTTTTTGTTTTGTTTTTTTCCCATCCGTGATGGCCAATTTGGATAATACCATTGAAACCACTCATGGTCACCATGGAGATTGGGTGATGCAGCGGCAAGTGACGACGACATAGAAACGACCCTCCTGCCAAGTACTGATGCCCTGTTCAGGGTTTATCCTCGCACATATGGCTAATCCCCCACCCCATTCCACCCCCGGCATCCGACACCAGAACAAGAATCGATACCACCAAATGAACTGGTTTGCTTTTCGTCTGATTTAATACACACGGTATTGGTCTGTGTTGCTCTGTTGGATGCTATTCGATGCAGCTTGATTCCATATTTTGACCTCACACGTACAGTTCTGTCAATCTTTGGCCACCATTAGATTAGCTGTAAAATTGTTTCTCATTTCTCAGTCTCTTTATTGGACCATAAGCAGGAACGACAGTATTTAAAGAAAACATAAACCGCTTATATATTCTACAGTATCACATATTTAGTCTGACCTCCCCCTCGCGCTTGAGCAACAGCAGCATGTGACCGCTTCATGGAGATCCCAAGCTGATCCTTCAACCGTCCGAAGAAGCTCAAGAAGTAGAAGAAGAAGTCGAGGCCAATTTAGGGCGCTCAGTTAACCTGACACGCATGTCTTTGGACTGTGTGAAGAATCCGGAGTACCCGGAGTAAACCCACGCCGACCCGGGGAGGAAAATGGAAACGAGGATTGTGGAGTGACGAATCCGTTTGAACTCTTTCAACGGTCCTATAGGTTGGATGTGATCAGCATACCGTTGCTAAAACAACACATCTAATGGTGGCCTGAGACTTTTGCACAGCACTGCACACATGGGCGTTCCCTAGACTAGAAGCTTAATATATAAGCTTTGCTTATGACTGTAAATCACTGTGTTGGCTGTTGTTTTGGTTCCTCCACTCAGGACTAGGTCCCTCTGACCTCCCGCAAGCTTTTCATGTGCTGATCAGAAGATTGTAGACCCTGGACATGAAAGGGTAAGTCGGTTCAACAATACGGAATAAATTGCGTAATTAATGTGCTGATGTTCACATCCGACTGATTACACACCCACACTCGCATGCCTCCCGTCAGCCATGTAAGCTCGCGTCCCAGAGCTTTTGCCGTCTTCATTGCAGCGGACAAATATCTTTTCTTCCCCTGGGTTAATATTTTTTCCATCTTCTTTCTCGGGACAAAACGCTGTTCTGAGGAGGAAAATGCATAATTAGTGTAGTATGTACAATTACACACTAAAGTCCATCCTTTCCATAAAGTCAAAGGTTGGACTTTCTAAAAATCCCCTAATATTCTTTTAGAAAAACAAATCTGTTTCAGACCAGGTAATACTCTAGACATGTAAACACCAAATTACTGATCCACTTTACTGTTTAGCAAGAAGGTCCCGGGTTCGATCCCAGGGTGGGGCGGCCTGGGTCCTTTCTGTGTGGAGTCTGCATGTCCTGCCCGTCTGCGTGGGTTTACTCCGGGTACTCCGGTTTCATCCCACAGTCCAAAGACATGCTTGTTAGGTTAACTGGTGTCTCTAAAGTAGCTCTTAGTGCGTGACTGTGTGTGCGCGCGCCCTACGCTGGATTGGCGTCTCGTCTAGGGTTGTTCCTGCCCTTGCGCCCAGAGTTGCCGGCTGTCCCGCGTCCCCGTGTGGAAGTGGAAGATAATGGCTGAATGTATTCACTTTACAGTTTACTGAGTTTCATTATATACCCACTAGAGGGCGCCACACGTATGTTTTTCAAATTCATTTTGGAAACGACTTCGTCATCATGACTGCCACACACAACATTTTGAAATCCCCTAATTTCTGCGACCAGATGTCTCCATGTACTGGCATTCGAACCCATGCCCGCTTACCTCTGCTGTCTCTCCCCTTCTTTAACTCGAATGTTCCCTATCGTGATCTGCTGTCTCCGTCCCTCTGCTTTGCTGCCCCATGGCATTATGTTCTTCACTTTGCTCCACATGTTGGCCCACAGTGCGTCCTCCTGCCAGGCCATTCTCATCATCATCAGATCTCCGATGTCTGAGTCCAGAGTGATCAGGAACACAGCGGTCTTATTGCTCGCTATCTCCTTCGCTCTGACAGAGAGGATACACTGAGCGTAACTACTGCACACCAATAAACAACAATACCTTTTATAAACCGATTAGAAGAGTCGCTCAATATATCGAATCTGCCAAACTTCCTCATTTAGCCTCTCCCACAGTCAGAATTGCTACTATAACAACGGCTAATGATAAAATAACACGCTGGTTTATGTTGTAAATGCTTCTTTTCCCAGTTATGAGAAATGAAGGTCATTCCGAAGAATTCTTAACCTTGCCACGCAGCTGTAATTTGTGTTTCCTTTTAAACAAATGTCTGTTTGGCACAACTTTAAACTGAAATTGCCATGAAAGCAAACTTTGCTTTGTGAAAAGAAAAACAACTGAGCACGTGCCAAAGGTCACCCATTTTCAGTAAATAAAGAAACTGTCATTTGTCCAGGAATGCCAAACCCTGACGAATAATATTCTTGATCACAGCAAGAAGGTCCCGGGTTCGATCCCAGGGCGGGGCGGCCTGGGTCCTTTCTGTGTGGAGTCTGGACGTCCTCCCCGTTTACTCCAGGTACTGCTGTTTCCTCCCACAGTCCCAAGGACATGTGCGTTAGGTTAATTGATGTCTCTAAATTGGTATTTACTTTAAACATATCAAACACTGGGCTCCAGTGGTTTTGGTGGCACATGGAGGAGCAAGGGTATATCAGGCAGGTGGTCATGACGTTTTTAATCATATCGGCTGTAGTGGGTTGCTGCCCTCACACCTGGACCGAGGTAAAATAGCAGTTCTGTGCCAATTTGGCATATATTCATATGGGCTTACTGGTTGATTGGCAGGGTCTCGCTCTCCCCCCGAGTGCCGATTAGGGTGATGGTGAGAGATGGCTCGACTTTTTCTAACTTCTTAAAGAGCTGGATCCGTAACTGAAAGTGGCACACTGCAGAGACGAGAGAAGAGAGAGCAGGTTCAGGGCACTTAAAGGGAAAAGTGGTTTAATAAACATTTGAGGCGGTAGGGACAGTGCCCCCTAGAAGTCCAGAATGACTTGAATTGTCTTCGACCTTTATTGCACTGGAGACACAAATAATAATGAACACAAGGTATTTTATGTATTCTCTAGTCAGTTTCATTTCATTTGTCAATGAACATCCATTCCAGCGTTTCAGACGTTCCAAAAAGGTTGGGAGCGGGCAATTTACACAAAGCAAGGTCCATAAAGATATGGATGGCAGATGGCAGATGACTGAGCTCAACCCGACAGAACAGCTTTGGGATGAATTAGAGCGGAGACTGAGAGCCACGCCTTCTGATCCAACATCAGTACGTGACCTCATGAACGCTCTTCTGGAAGAACGGTCCAAAATAACCATAAACACACTCCTAAACCTTGTGGACAGCCGTCCCAGAAGAGAGGAAGATCTTCTAGTTCTAGCTGGGTGGACCAACGTCATATTGAACGTTATGGATCAGGAACGGGATGTCACTTAAGGCAGGTGAGCAAATACTTTTGGCTATATATATATATATATATATATATATATACACACGTGCTTTGCCATTCCAACTTATTTTAAAACGTTTTGCAGTCCTGAGTTGTAGGAATGGACATGTTCTAACAAATGAAATGAATTTGACCAGAAATAAAATGAAATATCTCAGGTTCGTACTGTCGACAATTAACTAAAAGTAAATGTTAGGAACCTTTGCTTGCTGTTTGTATCTGACAGCAGGATTTAATAACCAGATGCCTTTGGCTGGATAACTCTTCTCAACCAAGCAATAGCGCTAACATTTTGAAACTTTTACACCAAAACGCTGCAGTAATATGGTGGCCTGGGGGTTTTGGACCAGAAGATCTACGGTTCAAACCCCACCTCTTCCACTGTTGGGGCCCTTTTGAGCAAGGCCCGTGGATTGCCAGACTTTGTCTCTTGTAAGTTGGTTTACCGATAAGGGTGCTACACCCTAAATAACATCTGATCAGTGGTCGTCCTGGGGTGTCTTGGAAGTGTGTTAAGAGCAGCTCCAAATTTCTTCCAGGGTCCAAACCCCCCCGTATTTACGTCTGTCTTACATTTGTATGGCATGAGTGAGCGGGTTTTGAAGTAGAGCTTCTTGCTCGTGCTGCTTCGAATCTTCCTGATGTCGTAGCCCAGAGTGTTACAGCGGTTCCTACGGCAGTCCAGACAGGCACCTCTGTTGAACGCTGCCTCATCCTTGCACTTGTAACCCACGATTTGTTTGTCTTTGTTTAAGAGAGAATCAATATAAAGATGCACAGCTCGCTCGTGTGCACACTTCACTGTCTGCTCAAAGCCTGCACACAAAGATAAAAAAAAAAAACGTGATTTCCTGCTCATGTGGCTTCTCCTCACATTCTAATGACATGCGTTAGGTCAAGTGGCACCTCTAAAAACGTGCTGATTGAGTGAGCAAACGTATGTGTATGTACTATGTTAAGGCTCGGCTCTGCTTTGCGCTCGTTATAGTGGCACCAACATTAGCTTTAATTACAGCCCTGATTCATTTTGGTGTGGCTCTACCTGCTTTGTATCTTTTTATAAATATTTCCTTTTGCTTCTTCCTTTTGGAATTGTTCATGTCTGGTGAAATTGTGGGTGGCCCGGTACATCAAGGCGTGGCCATAACTTATTAAGGCATAATAATGAGACAAACGTACACTCGGGAAATTTGGTAAAAGGGGAACATTTCATGACCACAGTTTAGGCAAATGACATACAGTACTGTAAATGGTGTTATTGATACGTTATCAAAGGTAAGACTAGAAAGATTGATCAATTTCAATTATCTCATTCCCACACCTTATTAACTCATTTCTATACATTATGATCTCATTCCCACATCTTAGTAACTCATTTCTATACATTAGGATCTCATTTCCACATCTTAGTAACTCATTTCTATACATTAGGATCTCATTCCCACACCTTATTAACTCATTTCTATACATTAGGATCTCATTCCCACATCTTAGTAACTCATTTCTATACATTAGGATCTCATTCCCACACCTTAGTAACTCATTTCTATACATTAGGATCTCATTCCCACACCTTATTAACATTAGGATCTCATTTCCAATAGAAAAATAAATAAATAAAAATGTTCTATTGCTTTTTTCGAGATGGCCTGTTCTAGGCAATGCGTTAGTGGTGTTGTTCCAAAAGGCTGCACAAGACCTTTGGGACTTGAATGATCTCTCATCACTTTCACCTCAATATGCTATGTCAATTAGCTGTGATGACAGAACGAGCAATTATTCTTATATGACGCAGTAGAATCCCTATCGCAAGTCCCTCACTGTCTGATTACATGTCCATATTTAAGACAGCATGTCCATCATACAGCTCATTACTATGTTTTAATAAGTGTCTTAAGCATGGCGTACAGAAATATTTAGTCACTTGCTCGGCAGCCTGCAGGGACGAACTCGGCGGGGGGACGGGGGGACGGGACGGCGGGACGGCCCCATGCTGAATTCATGATTAGGATGTGTGCATGACAGCTCCTTTAATGTCAGACCCCATTAAAATGATTGTGCGCCAGTTCTCCTTTTTATCAGCTAAGCATGAAGAAGCAGAAGTGATTGTGCCCACCCCTGCCTACCTCCGTTCATCTAGCAATATCCATGTCTTCCTCTTTGTTTTCATTTTACTCACCCATAAGGCCGTACTGGGTCAGGTGTAAGTACAGGTTCTGAACATGCAGCTGGCACCCAGGCTGGAACGATCCTCCATTAGGGTAGAAGTCATAGTGAGCGACCGGTTGCCTGATGCCCACGCTGAGCCCCAAGTGTTGTTGGGTAAAGGTGTGGATGGCATCCACAAATGTGGCATCATCCGGGGAGAGTCTGTCTGTAGGGGACATGCCCTCAAACATTGGACCTGCGGGGTCTAGGCCTACACACACATCACAGTGAAAGATGTTAGAGGATTCGTTGATTCACTTCATTTTATTTTTACCCCTGCTTTCTAACGACCATGTAACGGCGGGATCATAGGTCAACGTGCATCTTGGTTGTGGTTCCAGCAAACATCTAATCAGCCAATCCCATTTAGGCATGCAGACGTGGCCAAGACGGCCTGCTGATGTTCAGTGCTGGTCTCACAACGGGGAAGAAAGGTGACTTTAAACACGGTGTGGGACATGGGCTCGATGGGCTAGTATTTCATGAGCTGCTGATGCACTGGGGTTATCACAGGAGAACGGCCAGACTGCTTTGAGCGGGTAGAAATGCAAAAGATATTAAGATTAAGAAGAGTCAGGGTTTGCCACAAACACCATGAAAGCATAGATCCATCCTGCCGCGCATCATCGGTTCAGGAGGATATTTTCTTTATACCCCTTAGGGATGTAGTGGAGATTCGGGACATTTACGTCATGGATGTGCAGCCGACTGGAATGCCACAAAGATTTAAGGCTGTTCCGAAGGCCAGCCCAGTCCCAGCAAGGCGTACCAAATAACAAGGCCATGCGTGCATGTGTGAAACGCAAACAGACTCGAGAGCCAAGACTTGCAAAAATGTCTTACCGGTAATTCTTCCCAGACTCCTCCCTGACATTGCCAGGTGACTTCCCGCGAAGCCTGCTATGTGAGCACCCAGACTATAGCCAATAAGATGGACCTTACTAACAGGAAACTGGTTAAAGTCCTGATAAAATAGAGACAGGTTTAACACGAGCTCTTAGTTACCAACTTTTCGAATGTTCCATTCGTACTAGAAGGTTTTCAGAACTATAATACAGTACATACAACTCACTTCAAGCCACACGAGGAGCCGGGCGATGTCCTGGCCCACAAGGCGTGTGTTCTGAGCAGCGATGGGATAGTGTTGATGCGCCAAGTCCAGCCAGTCAGCCACCATCACGTTGATGTGCTCATGTGAGCTCTTAAGAGCCGATGCCAGCCAAGTGACCCAGGCCTCCATTATTCCGTCCATCTACGGCCAAGGAGGTCAGAACCCATTTACTAATGAACTGATATCTCAAGCCATTTACGTTACATTCTGTTTACTCTGAGGTCCTGGTTAGACGTGTAAGACGGTAACAAAAATACCAGGCAACAATCAGAAGAAATCAGCATCCATACAGTTCAGTATCTTGTTTCACAGAACGTACTGTAATACTTGTGGCTGATTTGGATGGGGATGAGGGTCGTACTATATTTTATGGAAAAAAAATAACAGCGTTCCCAAATGCTTTCTAAGGTCATCCTGAATGGATGGACTGGACTGTTTAGCTTTATTAGGCTTTATAATAACAGCAAGACTGAAATATAGATGAACCCTGGTCCTACTTGTAACCCAGACTCTCAGGGACAGAGTGTATTAATCTACTGTATGATGTGATCTGGAGTCACTGCTCTGGTAGCTTCACATTTTTTGAATAGCTGTGCATCCTGGTAATAAAGTCCCATACCGACCAGCCGTGGATGATCATGACCAACGGTTGACTGCTGTTGAAGCTACAGGACTGTAGTGCATGGGGATGGAAGAGCTCCAGATTGCAGGCGTCCTTCATTGTCTTCGCAGCGTTATACACCCTGAACTCGGATCGGGGCTCGTAGGACATTTTTAATTCCTCGTCTGCAACGCAAGCCAAGCAAATAGCAGCTAGTGATTTTTATTTTACATGTACTGTATTTGAATTCGTGATGCTTGCAACACATTCCGGAAATGTTAGGACAGGGGTAAGACAGAGAAGCAGTTGTGATATTACCACGTATGCATTTTGGAGGTTTTTCGGGCAGGATAACATCAAACTACATTCTCCTTGTGCTATAACAGTGAAAATATTTGTGTACGTCTGAATATAGTCCAAAACACAGTAATGGAGACCAGGGCGTGTTGGGCAGCTGAATCTTTTGTTATGCAAGAGTGGGTACTTTCTGAACCACAACAGTCAATATTCTTAGTTCCTAAAAGAATAAAGAATGCTGTAAAGAGGAAAGTTAGAGTTAATTTAACCCTAATTTAATTTCTCCGGTCTGGAAAAATGAAGAAAGAGAAGGTTTCATACAAACGTGTCCGCTGTTAGAGAAGAGCAAACTGGATGTAAACAGGACTGAAAGAGAGGCTCCAGATGACCACAAAAATATACAGTAAATATACTTTTTTTTTTACGTTAAAATTGCAAAAATAACAAAAATAAAAAGCAAAAAATAAAAACAAATTGTAGATCCATATTCTAGAACTAGAACTAGTAGAACTTCTAAAATAGGCTTCCACCTTTAGGAAGAGCTACAGAAGCTGTGCGAGTTGAAAGGTGGATTTATCATACTATATTTTCATATATAAATATCATACTAGGTGATATTTTTGTTACTTGAGTAGTTTCAGTAAGAGTTTGTGTCCTGCTGCTGTTGTAACTCAACCGCCTCAAGTGGAGAGCCCTCTTAGAAGAACAAAGGCTCTTGTAAAGAAAAGGTCGTACATATACAATCTTAAAGATCATTTTTAGCCACAATACATTCAGTGACTGTTATCTACATCAAATCAAATTAGACTTTGTCATTTAGCCGTGCATACCACAGCGGATATTTTTATTATTAATTTCTGTGTGCAGTACGGAAACTGTCATGACAGCAAACGCGAGTCCTTCAAATAATAGTGGACTGAGCACATAGCCTTGGGGGGGTCCCAGTGCTCAGTGTGGTAGCCATGATGCTCTTCATGATACGAACATGAAGACCGTGGGGCTATCAGTCCGAAGTTTGTGGTGTGGTGTACATGGCTTTGTGTTGGGAAATACAGACCCAAATCAGAAAAAATGGGAAGTTCCGCAAAGAAAACCGCAGTGCTTCTTGCATTTAGTGCTTCGTTGACTTTTACTTCAGTGAAAACAGTACAAAATGTACGAGATGTTTCATGTTTCATGTTTTGCCCAGTCAACGCCATTTCATTTGTTAACGAAACGCAACCATTCCTGCATTTTAGATATTCCTAGAAAAGGTTTGACGGAGCAATTTAGGATTAAACGATTCAAACGGGTGATGTCAACAGATTTTTATAATCATTATTCGGTACATAAGCGGCGTCCACATAAGGCTCTTTTATAACTAAAGAGTTATAAAAGACTGAAAAGGACAGCCAAGGAACTCAAGTTCGTCAACAAATGCCTGAGAAAACGAATGAGATCTTTAAAAAAGATGCTCCTGAAAGGAGGATCGGAAAGGATTTGTATCCATCTCCCTGGATCTGGAGAAATTTTAGTGCCAAGGCACGAGCCTAAACTGATCTCCTATGATCTCCAATCGCTCCGATGGCACTGCATCAAGAAACGTCATTGAGCGCTGATGGCGACGTGTTAGGGTTATTTACACGTCTGTGATTGGAGCATTAGTGCAGAAAAGTACACTGATATTGCCTTTAAGACGTCGTCTATCACAGGGACGTCCAGATGCAAAACAAGCTGAATCAGATGAGTTTTAAGACCCTCCGATTTTTTTTCTCCCAATTTGGGTTTCCTTCCACAGTCCAAAGACGTGCGTGTTAGGTTAATTGGTGTTTCCAAAGTGCCATTCGTGCGTGAGTGTATGTGATCATCACTGCTAATTCTAATGCTATTCGGATAATTGTAAAGGCTATGACATTTAACGTTTGTCTCTACAGCACTTCTCATTTGAGCCTTGTTTTCATGCATGCAAGCCTGAGTGCGAATGCCCTCCAGCACTACTGAAAGAGCTTTTTGATTCCTTGCTTTCTGTCTTCTCTTCTGAAAGCTGCTGATCTGTCTTTTAGCTATCAAAGTGCTGGATAACCAGAGGAACGTACTGCCGGGCGTGCAAGGATACCTGTCTAAATGTGTCCAAATAAAGCTCAGCTGTGTGGCTAAACAGCAAAATCACAAAGCAAAAGTATCGCGTGTGAAGCGAGATCTCACCTCCTCGGTTCCCTCTCACATTCTTCCCGTCACACAGGTGTGAGAAGATCATCAGGAGGAACAGCGTTTTAACGAAAGCCATGCTCATCCAATGGCGGCCAGCTCATCTAAAAGCTAACTAGCCTTTTTTTTTAGATCTACTAATCACACGATCTGTCTTTTAATCTAGGTTCCTTCAGACATCTTTTACTGGGAAGAGAAGAGAAGAGTAAAGGAAGGATGTCTGAACCAAAAGGAAGTGAGGCTCACACTATTAAAGCAATACTGGTCTGGAGGTTGGGGAGTTCACAGATGGGATGACCGGAGGGCATAGGCACTCTGCCCAACCAGACCGGGGGTAGAAGTGTAGAGGGGAGGAGAAAGCCGGAATCAAGTTTGCTTGTTTATTAATGATTATTGTCTGTGCCCATGTGGACAAACTCGGCCTACGT
>JAUZST010004644.1:0-16155 GCA_034779995.1 Parotocinclus haroldoi | reverse complement strand
CCATCTTTAAAACATTGCTCCTCCTTGTATCTGTTGTTAGTCAGATACAGTAGCTCGTCTGTTGCAGCACAGTTTTTGTTAGTAATCCTCTAATCCTTCATCTGTGCTCACAGGATACTGGTGGTTGGATATTTTTGTCTAGCAGTGACACTGAGGTGTTTAAGCTCCAGCAGCACTGCTATGTCTCATCCACTCATACCGGCACAACACAAACTAATACACCACCACCATCACATCAATGTCACTGCAGTGCCGAGAATGATCCATTACCCAAACAGTAACTGATCTGTGCTGGTCCTGTGAGGTTCCGACCACTAGAGGACAGAGTAAAGGAGACGAACAAAGTATGTAGAGAAAGAAATGGAGCACAGCCTGTAATTGCAGAACTACAAATCTAACACTGACATCTAAAACTAAACAAAGAATAA
The DNA here is from genome assembly GCA_034779995.1 of Parotocinclus haroldoi. Classification (NCBI taxonomy): domain Eukaryota; kingdom Metazoa; phylum Chordata; class Actinopteri; order Siluriformes; family Loricariidae; genus Parotocinclus; species Parotocinclus haroldoi. The sequence continues at coordinate 15,727 of JAUZST010004644.1, read as the reverse complement.
GCAGAATATGAACTGAAAAATGTAGAATGCCTAAGATTCATGATTGGATCTCTAAATGGACTGACAGAGCTAATCATGTATAAAAATAATAATAATAATGCACCTTTATGGTTATGGATGGATTAACTGATACACAGGCTGTATAATAGGTGGATGAATCTACTGAACATGAATGGAGTTATGTTATATGGAAGTATACTGTACAAAAACACGTTGTATTTAACTATTAAGTTGTGTTTTTTTTAGGATGGGGAGCGATGGTCATCGGTGAACTGCACACTGTGTACGTGTATGATGGGGAACATTGAGTGTCAGCCGAAACACTGTGTACCAGTCACCAGCTGCCCAGCGGTAAGACTTATCACCATACACCCACACATTATACATTCTGTATCTGTATCATGGGTTGAAACTGTGTAACAGCTCATGAGCTGCTGTCTCTGACTATACATCTACAAACTGGAACAATAAAACTCCAGCAGCACTTCTGCAAACACCATGACCACTGCGGTGCTAAGGGTTATCCACCACCCAAATAGGATCTGATGTGTGCTAGTCCTGTGAGGGCTATGATCATTATAGAACAGAGAAAAGGGACCAAACACAGTATGTAGAGAAACAGATGGACTGCAATCAGACCATTGTAGAGCTATGAAGAGCCTCTATATGGTAAGTGCAATTGTTACAATGGACAAGGTGTGTAGAAACAAGAAGGTGGCCATAAAGCGATTGACGAGTGTTTGTGGACAAGACTGCATTACTTTGAGCTCTGACGGCCTTGTAGATGCACTTGTGAGCCATACGACTATGCAGCACAACTCCATACACTGTAAGTCTCTAAACCTCAAACTTAGACCAGCTACTGACATCAGAAGAATTATAGGCTGTATCTTATAGGCTGTATGCGTTTGGAATCTCCACCTGTATGACATGCTTATGTCCCTTCTATAAGAACGTCACTTACTGCGTGGTTGTAATTTATCTGAACAAATATTTTCACACCTGTCCCCGATTTGAGGGAGAGCCAGACCTTGGGGACAGGGTCTGACTGCTTCACATCCTGTATGAGTGACAGAATGAAACTGCACCCTATATTTAGACGCTCTCTCAAACAACAGGCCTTTATGTGTGCAGGCTCGACTGTATGGCCTGATTTGTGCTTTTGAAAGGAAAATGTGGGTGAGGGGCGACGGGACCTTTTGATGTGCGCTTCTGATGGTTTTTAAAACAAACTACCCCCTTCCTCTCGGAGACACAATGTCTGACTGTGCTTTCTTCTCCTCCTGTTCCTTTTTTTTCTCAGAATAAGATACTGAACCGGACTGGCTGCTGCCCTGTTTGCACTGAAAGTAAGTAAGTTTAGCTTCACCCGCCTTCTCTCTTTGTCACTACAGCTAAAAATCAAACCTTGCAACATTTGAATCCAGTCATAAGGCGTGACCAAAGAAGTCTGGCCTGGATTAACTCACCACAACTCAAGCTCGCGTTCCGAATTTTGAGGCGTGCATGAAAACCAAGTGCACTCATGTTACAGTGCTCACATAAAGAAGCTTCCTGAATGCCAAGAAGGCAAAACTATAGCACAGGGCTTCCTATAAACAAAATGGCAAGTTCAATTAAGGGAGAAGTTTCATATTAAAAGTAGCGGTGTGGTAATCATGATGCATAATTGCCATTTAAAACCTTAAAGAAATTAAAATAAACAAAAAAATGTGATGTTAAAGAAGACAGGTCATACATTGGTCTCGTAGAACATATTTGATGATCACGCACTTTCTATAACACATTTTAATACAGGGTTGTGTTATTAAGAACCAACATTTCTATTTTATGTATTTTTTTAAATGTAGGAAGAAACCTGTGAGTATCAGAAAGAACCTTTTGGGGACCAAATATCTTGCTGGTGGGGTCATTTTGCTCTCCCCTACAAGGAAAACAGCTGTCTTTCAGAAACTCTAACTTTCTTTAAAAGAAAGTTACTAATATATTATTGAGATTAAGTTAGATTAGAGTTAGGAGTAGGTGTAAATATTAATTAGCTAGTCTGTGGTCTATCTTTATCTGTTAGTCTGCCAGTGTCTTAGTTCATTCCCAGGAAAAAAAAATGTACTGTGAAATTTTTGAGTAAAGCTGTGAACTGCTCGAGAGTAATAATGTGAACTTTCACAGTTTCAAAAGAAATTATTTCACAGTTCTATGTTAATTTGGCCACTTTATTGTTGTACTGTGTAAACTTGGTTGACAATGAACTTTTATAGTTTGACCATGAATTATTACACAGTTCTGCTATGAGTAAATGTACTGTACAATTTCACTGTAAAACTGTAAACCTCTTTGACTGTTTTACTCGCTGCATAAATGTGACCTAAAACATCCTAAAATTAGATAATGAGAACCCAGTTAAACAAATGAGACAAAAAAAAGCTTATGCTTGGTCATTTATTTATTGAGGAAAATTATCCAATATGACATATTTGTGAGTGAGAAAAGTATGTGAACCTTTGCTTTTGAGTATCTGATGTGACTGTTGATCAGTGCTGCACACTGGCTTTTAGGAATTTGATCTCATTCCTCTGAATAGAGCAGCTTCAGCTCTGGGATGTTGGTGGGTTTCCTCACATTAACTGCTCGCTTCAGGTCCTTCCACAACATTTTGATGGGATTAAGGTCAGGATTTTGAAACATGAACATGAACTATTCTTCTTTAAGCATTCTTTGGTAGAATGACTTGTATGCTTAGGGGCGTTATCTCGCTGCATGACCCACCTTCTCTTGAGATTCAGTTATGTTTTCCTTTCTCCAAACATAATGCCTTTCATTTAAACCAAAAAGTTCTATTTTGGACTCATCCGTCCACAAAACATTCTTCCAATAGCCTCCAATAGCTCGTCCATGTGATCTTTAGCAAACTGCACACAAGCAGCAGTCTTCTTTTTGGAGAGCAGTGGCTTTCTCCTCACAACCCTGCCTTGCACACCATTGTTGTTCAGTGTTCTCTTAATGGTGGACTCATGAACATTAACATTAGCCAATGTGAGAGAAACCTTCAGTTGCTTGGAAGTGACCCTGGGTCCTTTGTGACCTTCCCGTCCATTATTCACCTTGCTCTTGGAGTGATCTTTGTTGTCAGCCACTTCTGGGGAGGGTCACAGTGGTCTTGAATTTCCTCCATTTGTACGCAGTCTTTCTGACACTCACAAATATGTAATATTGGATCATTGTCCTCAATAAATAAATGGCCAGGTATAATCTTTTTGTCTCGGTTGTTTGACCGTGTTCTCTTTATCTACTTTTAGGACTTGTGTGAAAATCTGATGATGTCACATTTATGCAGAAACACAGAACATTCTGGAGGGTTTACAAACTTTCGAGCACCACTGCAAATGCTTATAGTTGTACTGTTAACATAAAACACCTTTGCCCTCTTCTCTCTCATTCTCAGAGCCAGGTGTCTGCACTGTGTTTGGTGATCCCCACTACAATACATTCGATGGTCGAACTTTTAACTTCCAGGGCACATGTCAGTATGTGCTAACAAAAGATTGCTCGGCTGCTGGAGGTTTCATTGTACTAGTGAAGAATGATGCTCGGCGCACACGCTCCTTCTCCTGGACCAAATCGGTGGAGCTGCACCTTCCGGGGCTGACCGTGAGCTTGCACCAGCACTTAACAGTGCGGCAGAATGGCACACGTGTGGCTTTACCTTTCCATAGTACTGGAGTCCACATTGACCTCGATGGATACCTGCTCAAACTCACCACCATCATAGGTAAGGACCAGCAGGGGGTGCTGATGTAACGACTTGGAATGTCAACGTGATCTCGTGTAAACTCTTGTATGTGCATATGTGTGTGTGTGTGTGTGTGTGTGTGTGTAAGGTTTGGAGATCACATGGGATGGTGACAGCCTGGTGGAGGTGGTTGCTGCTCCACACCTGAAGGGGCGCCTCTGTGGTCTGTGTGGTAACTACAACGGGCACAAGCGGGATGACACCATAGGTGGAGACGGCCTCTTCAAGTTCGATGTGGACGAGTTTGCGGAGTCATGGCGCGTAGATGGCAACGAAGTGTGCGAGCAGCCCTCCCGCAGGCCCACTCCATTCCTCTGCCCTGCATCTGTCAAGGTGAAGCTACGAGCCCACAGGTCCTGCCACAAACTCAAATCCTGGGAGTTCCAGAAGTGTCACTCAGTCATCGACTTCTCATCATTCTACAGGTAAACCACAGCTTCAGTCACCTGCACTAAGGGATTCTGAAATATTTACTACGTGGTCTGTTTGTTGTTCCAATTCAATTTTATTTATATAGCGCTTTTTACAACGTAGCATTGCTTTTACAAAGCAGCTTTACAGTCAGTCAGCTGTCTGTTTGTTAGGATGGAAGCTCCTCACTGCGTTTGGGCAGTAAGGAAAAATCCTTCAGGTGGCACTGCATCAAGAACTATCATTTATGAGTAGCTGATAAACCACACTATACACTACAATACAGGGTCACATTCACATATGCCACTTAAAACTTTACCGTGCGAAAAAAGGTCTCATGGTCAGAAGTGCTGTTGCTTCTCGGGTTTCTGAGACAATTAGTATGGACCGTCACACAATTATTTTTGGGAAGAAACGGACTCTGTGTGTTCTGGGCCAAAGACAAATTACGACCATCCAGTCTTTTATCAGCAACAAGTCCAAAAAACAGGCTCTATTATAGGGTTGTCATTTACAAGGTCATTTACACTCCTGTGAATACACCACTCACATTTATGTAAGTGTGTAACATTGTCAATTTACTGTGACCTCAAAATAGCTCAACACACAGACATTAATGTCTAAACGGCTGCCAACAAAAGTAAATACACCTCTAAATGGAAATTGTGCCTAATTAGCCAATTTCTCATTCTCATTCAAAAATGACCTGTCTTTGGTATGAATGGCGAACAAATGTTAAATTTGGTGTTATCGCAACATCAACTCTCTATGGATCTGAAAAAAAAATCGTATCAAACACTGTACACGGTATCAAACTGGTCTGCATGGCTGTCACCCCCAGAAGGAAGCTTCTGCAGTTCGGCTTAGCTATCGGCTGGATATCAGTGGGCAAAATCTTGTTTCTTGTCTAATCAGTGCTTGGAGTTGATCACTGTTTCTGTGTTTTTCTTTGCCCATCCTCCATTTAAGGATACACCTCCATGTTTTCTGCACCGAGCCACTTGGTTATGGTTTTTTGCCTTGTGACATGGTGCTAGAAATAGCATTGATCGTCTCCAAATTGCTCGTGGAGTACTGGGAGAAATTGCTCTTCACCATTCCTTATTCTAGGCAGTGTTTTTTTGAGTGAACCCACTCCCCTGGATGAGAAGAATGGTGTCAGGATGCTTCACTTTTCCCATGACAAAGGACTATCATTTTTCCAGATGTCCCAAACAATCTAAATCACAATTCATCGGTTCACTCTGCAATCCAGAAATTGCCACTGATAAAAATTAATGCAGTAAACTTTGTGAAAATCAAAATTCTCAAAGCTATTGGACATGACTGAATACGGTGATTGGTGAATGAGGAAACCAGTGGAGCATTTCAGTCATACGCATTATGTCAAAGCAGCTTTACAATCTTATATGATCTTAAAAGGCCAATCCCAAATTGAGCAAGCCTAGTAACAGTAACAAGGAAAAACTCCCTGAAAGTAGACGAAAGAAACCTTGGGAGGAACCAACATTCAAAAAGGGACTCGTCATGGGTTCCTAGATGGGTGGCCTAGATGTTAAGTAGGTGAATACTTAAACGTATATTCAAGTAATAGTAAAGTTAAGTAAATAATATAATTTAAATCATTATATCAATAAAATAATTAACAAAATAGATTATAAAATCAGTAGTAGGTCCTTGGAGGCACATCGTCTCCTGATAACTGAATGATGGAGGGAGTTCCTGCATGCTGGTGGGACTGGGTTCTGTTGATGGAGACCAGTAGAGTGATGCTGAGGTGGAGGAACATCTACGTGTGTGGTGCTGGAACAGGTACCGGAACATCAGCTCGGAGAGAAAAGAGAAAATGTAGTTACTTATTTGTGTATTTTGTTTGTTGCATGTGCAGGTCCTGTGTTACTGATATGTGTGAGTGTCCAGTGCACAAAAACTGTTTCTGCGAATCTTTCATCGCCTACAGTCGTGCCTGCGAAAGGGAGGGGGCACCCGTGCTCTGGAGGCCAGAACAGTCTTGCATGAGTGAGTTCAGTCCCAAAGCAGTCGGCTGTAGGAAAGTTTGTGAACCCTTCAAGATTATGTTCAACCTTTTGGGTTGCATGTTGAGCTTTTGGTGTCATCTTTGCGTGATGTTCATTACTATACAGTTCAGACGAATCTTTAATTCTTTCATCTTGAGAATTGCAGATTTGCCGCCTCAACGCTCAGAGGATCATGTACTTTTTTAAATGATTATTATTAGGATGTTGAAGACGAGCAGATACATTTATCAGGTTAAAGGGTTTACAAACTTTTGTTGCAGTTGTAATTTCTGTGATTTATTTATTTATTTATTTATTTATTGTGCATCTGTTACACCCTAACTGTAGTGTTTCTGGTGCTGTCTTTGTATCAGGCCATTTCCATTAATGTGGTTAGACTGTTTTTAAATCTATCTGTTAATCTGCAATTGGTGGTTATTCTTTATGTTACTCTGCTAAACTGTCTGTTAGGCAGCCTGTGTGGCTTTTATAAATGACCAGCTTGTAAATGTTAGCCTGTCTTTTTCTTAACATGACAGTTGTTTGATATGTCTGATAGCTAATCAGTTACTCTATGAGTGTATATGTTAGTTACTCTGGTACCCAGTCAGTGAGTTTGCCAGACAGTATGGCCTTTTTGCTGTATTTGTTCACACTTTCTCTGTCTCTGTCTTGCTGTGTAGCCACTCAGTGTAAACACGGTGCTGTGTATGACACCTGTGGACCTGGCTGCACCAAAACCTGTGACAACTGGAATGAGATTGGCCCCTGCCCCAAACCCTGTGTGGCAGGATGCCACTGTCCTGCCAACCTGGTGCTTAGTCAAGGTCGCTGTATTAAAGCCATGTCCTGCCCTGGCCGGTGACCCACGATAGGGATACTGCAAATGGATGAGAGGTCAGACCCAGAGACGCTCCAACCCAAGGACATGATTGGACCGTTGGTGGCCCAAGTGACACTGGGACCTCCCTGTATAGACTGGCCTACAGCTAGGGAAGACTGTCACACCCTTATGCTCTGTGCATGGATCTGGGATGGGATCTGCTGACGCACAACATGAAACTTAAGACTCCAACCAAATCTAATTTTATTAATTTTGCCTAAAGGGAACTATTTAAGGATTTCATTTTATTGTTATTTTTTTTAAATGCTGTGCTAGCACCAATATGTGACTTACCGTACTGTATTTTTGAAGCCTTAGTGTGAGTATGAGTGTGGGAGCATCGTTGTGAGTGTACGAGTGTGATTTTGAGTATAATTATGAGTGTGTGAGTAAGATTGTGAGTAAAAGAGTGCATGATTGTGTGTGTGAGTATGATCATGCGAGTATGAGTGTGCGAGTATGATTATTGTGAGTATGATTATGTGAGTATGAGTGTGTGAGAATGATTATTGTGAGTATCGTTGTGAGTGTTTGAGTGAGTCTGTATGAGTGAAGGAGTGTGTGCGTATGAATGTGAGTTTGAGTGTCAGTATGAATTTGTGTACGTGTACATGTTCGTGTGTGTGTGAAGACCTTCCTATAAATCTGATTATTTATGAAGCGCACTATTTAGGACAAACAAGTCTCTTCTATAAGGAGTGTAATGAATATGGATCACCGTATGGAAAAGGAGGGCAAAAACACTATTTGCCCCTATGGCGGCAAAGAAATTGGCTCCCCCTATTAAACTGTGGCACAAGTGAAGCGTGTTCATGTCAATGAAAGTATTTATCACTTGAAATTACTGTTTAAAAAAACTATTTACCAATTATGTGTCCAGTGTGCGAAAAAAAGATCTGCCATAATTGAGGAATAAACAAATTTTTGTGTGCAAGAGTTTAGGCTTTTTTCATTTGAAAAGGAAACAAAAAATGTATCACACAAATGGTTGCACAAGGCAACGGGCACTCTGAACAGGTTTTTTAAGAAATGGAGCTTCCACTTTATTTCATGCAGTGACAAATTCTGAGGTAAAAGGCTATTGAGTTCATATTCTAGAATAAATCAGTAGGACCAATGAAAATCCAAATGAAAATGTTCTGATTTTTTTTTCTGTTCATCACAGGGCCAACAATGGGACTAACTAGTGAAACTAGCATAAAGCATTTCTGATTTCCCCCACTTTCTCATGCCCCAATATATTTATCGTTTCACATTTACCACAATTCCTATAACATCTTGTGTTATTTAGCTAATCATCCTGGTTTTTGGAAGATCAACAGAACCCAGTAACTCCCTCCATTATTTAGTCACTAGAAGACGATGTGCCTCCAAGGACCTCCCACTGAGGACTGATTTTAAAATCGATTTTCTTTTCAAATCTATTTTGTTACTTAATTTATTACTCACTTAGATAGAACTTAAATATTATTATTGATTTAAATAACACCATTTACTTCATTTTACTGTTGCTTTAATATACTTTAGTGTTTACTTAATTAACATCTAGGCCACCCATGGAGGACGGGTCCCATTTTGAGTCTTGATCCTCCCAAGGTTTCCTCCTTCTACTTTCAGGGAGTTTTTCCCTTCCACTGTCGCCCTAGGCTTGCTCAATTTGGGATTGGCCTTTTAAGATAATTTAAGAATGTAAAGCTGCTTTGAGACGATGCTCCTTTGTAAAAAGCGCTACAGAAATAAATTGTAATTGACTTGAATTAAGATTGATGTTAGGTGGGGGCCAGAGAGATGAGACAGCAGAACGTTACACAATTTCAGTTTGTCTGTAAACACGCTCTGTGTTCTCCAGGGATCGATCATGATCAGGACAAGCAGAAGATGCTCCAAAACTAGATCAGACCTACATTTTCCTCCAGACTCTGGAGTCGAATGGTATTGCACATGTTGATCCTGGGCTTTTGCTTCTCATGCAGCTCAGCTGTTGATGCTCCTAGCAGACCAGACTTGGACTGACTGTTTGTCTATACGAAGCATAAGAGCATTCAAAACATGTACTGTTAAAGAAGTGGTGATAATTCTGATCAACGTAACAATAAGAAGCAACTGAGCAATGAAACGTGTTTAAATGCTAAACAATCTAAACAGATCCGCTGTTTTGTATTTATGTTCTCCACAGGTTAGGAGACCAACGCCTGTGGCTGTTTAAGAGACTTTAGTTTTATTTACCCCTGTATTATGCTGACATTGATTTTGGAATAAATAAGGACCAGCTAGGGATTTCACTTTAGGAAATAACAGACAGCTCTGACAGTATTAATCTGCCACAAAACTCACAGGACTCACAAAAAAAATGAAATTATAAATACCACAGGTTTAACAGAAGTAACAATAAGACAAAGTAGTTTAAAGAAATTACTTTAATAAAAAGCTTTTCTTAATTTATTCCCCCATGAACACTCGAGGACCATTTCCGCTCTTGAACATTTCGTTCTGAACGTTGAACGGAGACATGCATGGTAGCAGCACAAACGCGTCATATAGGGAAACATCCCTGCTAAAATCACGGCAACATCACTCGTTACTCGTGGTCGGTGCTGTTTCATAGAGGTAGTGTAAACACACTGCTTTACAATTAAAATCCATGACACATTTGCAGTCCGATACAGTCATTGTATCCTTATTAGTTAAAACTATGCAGTCAAAAGTATGTGGACACCAGGACAAGTGGTTCTGGGTTCCTACTAGACTGTGGAAAAGCTGTAAGAGAAATACTGAAGGTCTGGATGATGCATTTTTTGCCTCGTGTTGAGTGTGTTGGATTACAATTTCAACTCAGTTTGAGTTGAGCACACAGGTTCCTCCACCTGGATCCAAATTGATAAACCCTGTTCCTTGTACATAGACCTTATTTTGTAGTATAAAGATCACTAAAAGCAGAACGAGAAACCAGAAACCGCCACCAAACTTTACAAACTTGGTGCTGTATCACATGACTGTGGACAAGTATGTCTGTATGTCATTTCTGCTCATGGTCATTCTCTAAACCAAGATTAGGACTACAATTGCCTACAGACTCCAGAGTCCAATGGTGGTGCTTTAGAAGCCTCCTCAGCAATGCACGTGGTGATCTTAGGCTTTGCTTCTTATCCATATCACCTACTGTTGCTCCTTGAACACTGGAGTTGGACCAAGTTCTCCAAGATCTACTCATCTTCCAATGTTTGTCAAAGTAACTCTATTTACTAAGCAGGTGTCCACATACATCTGACTATATAGCGTTCTGCAATAAAGAAATATAAACTTGACACAGTTTTGCTGTTTTTTCAAAGCATAAAAATTGCAATCGTTTACGTTAATACAAAAACTATGCAAATGTGTGTCGATGTTTCCTGTCCGGCATCCCGGAGATTAACGCAAATACTTTATACTCTAAAATCGAACATATCAAAAATAATACAAACGTTAACATGTATAATTTACACAGTCCAAACAGAGAGAGATGATTTCCACCGGCGGTTTGGATATGACCCCAAGGGCTTGTTTCAGAGAGTACAGACGAAGGGGTAAGATGAATACGGGCTAACAGACGGTGGTGAGCAGTGTGTATGGCTTATGGAAGTGTGGGTTGTGTGAGCATGGCAAGCTGGTGCTTCATTCAGCCCAGTGGCTATTCAAATATCTGTAAGCCTCTTTCCACCAGAGGGCGTCACAATCTTACTTATAAGATCTTCTGGAAGATGGAATTGGGCACTTCAAGGGTTTCATCCTTCACCAAAACGATATCGTAAGAGTCCATGTATTTCTCCAACCGCTCCTCCACCTGCAGACCAGAGAACTACATTAATCCATCCAGACAACACGGACCATAAATCTTAACGACTACTGAAATTCAACGAACCTGCATGCTTGTTTGCGTGTGTTTAATTACGTGTAATAAACATTTTCAATTGTCGATTGCTCACATGAGCAGGGGTTACAGATCGCATGCCCAGTATCTTTGGCAATTATGAAATAAGACAACATCCGTTTCCAGGGATTGGGATTCCATCCAAGATTTTCCCTCCACCTTTTACATTTCTAAAATGATTTTTTTTAAAAAGCAATTGAGTCTTAGTTTTTAGTCCCTCGCGTTTGTGTCCTTTGCTAAACCTGCATTCTGTCTCTGCTGTGTAGCTCGACCTGTTGCTGATTTTATTTGCAGGTCATCATAGCAGACGAAGAAATTAATTATTTAAAACTGATTTACCTAATGGGTTTGTACAACAAGACCAAACATCATCCCTATGTCACATGCATTTTCTCGCGTCCTTTTTCTGCCATAATATTATTTCACTCCAAAATAAATGCATCATGCACCTCTGCAATCTTACCATATATCACAACAACAATCAACACGTTATCGACATCTGACCACCTTCCTCCAAGTTGGCTCAGGTTACACCTTTACTGAATAAACCATCACTCTACCCAGCTGACATGTCCAAATACAGACCTGCAGAGGGTTACTACAGGAGTTCCCTAAATTTCAATTCCTGGTCCAATCCTTTTCTCTCTTAAATGTACTGTACGCTAAAATAACTGGCTCAGTCAATAGGTCCCATCAACGTTAGGCACATGATCCTCAACATTACTTTTAATTTCCTCCATCTACCTCCCAAGTTTAAGACCGATATTTGACTGCCTTTCTGATATCTCTACCATTATTAAGTACTACTCGTTTAAAATGGCATGTCATATTTATCGTAGCTACACTTTAACTGTGACATAAAGAATCAACATTTTTTAAAAAATCAGAAAATCACATTGTATGATTTTTAAATATGGAATTTGCATTTTATTGCATAAAATAAGTACGAATTCTGGCTCTCACAGGCCTGTTAGTTTTTCCTTAAGAAGCCCTTCCTATTCTACACTCATTACCTGTATTAACTGCACCTGTTTGAACTTGTTACCTGTATAAAAGACACCTGTCCACAAACTCAATCACTCTCCCCACCATGAACAATAGCAAAGAGCTGTCTAAGGACACCAGGGACAAAACTGTAGACTTGCACAAGACTGGGATGGGCTACAGGACAATAGACAGCAGTTTGATGAGAAGCAACAACTGTTGGTGCAATTATTAGAAAACAGAAGAATCACAAGATGACTGTCAATCTTCCTCTGTCTGGGGCTCCATGTAATATCTCACCTCGTGGGGTAAGGATGATTCTGAGAAAGGTCAGGAATCAGCCCACTTTAGTTTGAGATTCAGACACTCTCCAAAAGTCTAGGCTAAAAATGTACTATTTACTCAGGCTTTTGGCACGAGATTGTCCAGGGCCGTTTGAAGTTTGTCAATGACCATTTGGATGAGCCAGAGAAGGCATGAGAGAAGGTCAGTATTGTCATGTATTGTGAGAGTTTGGCCAACAACCTCCTTCTCTCAGTATGATTGAAGATGGATCGTTGCCCAGCTTCCAGCATGACAATGACCCGAAACACACAACCATGGAAAATAAGGAATGGCTTCAAAATAAATATTTTAAGGTCCTGGAGTGGCCTAGGCAGTCTCCAGACCTGAACCCAATAGAAATTCTTTGGATGAAGCTGAAACTCAGTGTTGCCCAGTGACAGCCCCGAAACCTGAACGATCTGGAGAAGATCTGCGTGGAGGAGTGACCCAAAATCCCTGCTTACATTGTGTGCAAGAACTACAGTTAACTTCTAACCTCCTTAATTGCAAATAAAGTTTCCTGTACCAAATATTAAGTTCTGTTTTTTTTTCTATTGTATTAACTGGCTTCATATTTTGAATTTGATATTTTGAATCTATGAATGTTACAAATGACTTGCTCAATTTGGGACTGGCCTTTTAAGATAATATAATGTTGTAAAGCTGCTTTGAGACAATGCTACAATAATAAATCTGACTTCATATTCACTTATTCCATGTCTTTATATTTTACTTATCTTATGTCTTTATAGATTTTATACATTCTGGTACATTCCTTTGAATTATCCATGCTTTTAATCATTATATACGAACAGGTATCATTTGGGTATTTTGACCGCATAAATCTTGTTTACATTACTTATTTTAAGGAGATTTGAATCCGAATTCAAACATCCTCCTGGAACCAACAAAATTAAAATTCCAATTCAATTCCACGGTATATGATCTGAAAAGGTGGCAAAACTCTTGAAAGATCAACAAAATGTTATTAAAATTGGGGTGTCAAAATGTATTACAATGTTAGCTGTACGTGCTGTACGACTTTACTATGCACACTTTGAATCACAGTGTGAGCTGTGTCACCTTGTCATTGAGGAAGCCGATCTTGAGCATGTTCTCCACGTTAGGGACACCGTCAGCCATAGTCAAGTCTCCCATCGAGTCACCCAGCAGGATGATATTGCTGTTGTCCTTCAGCTGCTTGAAGTACTCGGTGTTTCTCAGGGCACCGTCATGTTTGTTGTACACATGGATCACCTCGCCTTTGAAACCTCTCAAGACGCCCTGCAGAACGACAGCATCCAGGGTCAATACCGTTTTTCCTTTAGTTATTATAATTACATATGGGGTTTGTTTACATTCACTACAACATACAAACTAAACGAAGCTCCATGTTTCTGTAGCAGGGAAGGTTTAAAACAACCTTTACTCTTTCACATTTTTGCACCATGACTTGCCGCAACAAGCTTATTGCTTTTTCTTTATGTTATATTATATTACGGAGAGACACTACAAAAGACTGCTCTCTGCAGAACTGCTCGTAAATCAAACACTCGTGTCCGAGCTCATCTGTGCTCACATTTTCATCAAAGTCCATGAAGTTGGAAACGACTTTGACATTAGGATGATAAACTCCAGCCTGCCTGATGACCTCTTCAAGCACGTCCCCCAACCCCGCTGAGAAGATGAAGACAGGAACGCTGTGCTCATGCAAGCGGTCAAAAAACTGCTCATACCCCTCTCTATCACATGCACAAACACAAACACACACACAGTGCATATTATACACACTAAATGCCAAACACACAGAGAGAAATTTCAATATGGCATACTTTTGCAAGCAACATGATTTAAAACATGATGCAACCGTGTTGGCAAAGGTCCCTTTAATATAATCAAGTCACATTTATTTCTAGGGCACTTTTTGAGGATGGACGATAGAACATTGTCTCAAAGCAGCTTTACAATTTTGTAGCATTTTCCAGTGTCTAAGGCCAATCCCAAACTGAACAAGCCTAGAGCTATAGCAGCAAGTCCCTAAATGTTATAATGTAAAGAACCTTGCAAAAAGTCATCCTCATTGGAAGCTATCTGATTTTAAATTTAATTTAAAGTTTATATAAATTGTTTAAATAAACAGAAACTATATACATATTCAAACAATAATTTAAAATAACAATATTGAAAATAGAAACATTTGAAATATTAAATAGGATAACAATATAGTGTTTACAATGTATCAGGCTCTCAAAGCTTAGCTTCAAAACATTTAGACATATGTTATATTTCAATTGCAGCCAAGGTTGCTCAAAACTTTTGACCAAACCGTAGTAATGATAATGAATATTACCGGAGGCAGACGTCTGATTCTCTCACCACCTCAGGGAGCTTGTTCTTCTGTAACCTCTGCTCCACCAGTAACGAGTGAGACTTAAAATACCTAAAAAAAAAAACCCAGAAGAATTCAAAGGTTTAAAGGCAGTGTGTGTGTTTATGTATAGGAGGAAAAGTATTTGCATGTAAGTGAATAAAGAGGAAGTACTATAGAAAGCAAGTTCGTTTACAAGTTTAGCCTTTTACTGTAATTTATTTCAAGTAATGAAAGGATTTCTGATTGTATGAACTCCATGTTCCCATGATTGTTGTTATTTTTATAATCACTCACACTATTTGTACTAGAGATGCAGCCTGGCCACCAAAAGATCTGAAACATTAAATACGAAATCCCACAGTACCATGCTGACAGCTCTGAATTTGGCCTGGGCCAGTAATTAAAAAAAAATCTTTATTACCTGAAACAATAAGTTTTTACAGCCTACGATTACAGACGAGTCAACATACATTATATTGCCAAAAGTATTTGCTCACCTGCCTTGGCTCACATATGAGCTTAAGTGACGTCACATTCCTAATCCATAGCTTTCAATATGACGCTGATCCACCCTTTGCAGTTAGAACAGGTTCAGCTCTTCTGGGAAGGCTGTCCACAAGGTTTAAGAGTGTGTTTTTGAGAATTTGTCACCATTCTTGCAGAAACGCATTTATGAGGTCACATACTGATGTGGAACGAGAAGGTCTCTAATTCATTCCACAGGCTCCCTGATAACACTATCAGGTTAAGGTCAGGACTCTGTGCTGACCAGACAAGTTCATCCACATCAGATTCTTTATGGATCTTGCTTTGTGCACTGGGGCACAGTCATTTTGGAAGAAGAAGAGGCCACAAATATACTGTTCCTACAAAGTTGGGAACATGGAATTGTCCAAAATGTCTTGGTATGCTGAAGCATTCAGAGTTCCTTTCACTTAAACTAAAGGGCCAAGCCCAGCTCCTGAAAAACCACACCCACACCATAATAACCCCCCGTCCCCCCCGTCCCGCCCAACTTTACACTTGGCACAATGCCGTC
>JAUZST010004643.1:0-16155 GCA_034779995.1 Parotocinclus haroldoi | reverse complement strand
CGATCTTGTGTGTATGTATGTATATGTGATGACACACAAATGAGACTCAAACGTGACAAAAATAAAAATGATAAGACACAAAGACACATGCATTACATGTATAAGTACATATATATATATATTTACACTCAAATATACACAAACACTTAAACATACCATAACGCATCTCATTCACATTATATCATGGGATAATGAAAAATAAAAATGGATTTCTAAACCATAAGCTTACACTGAAAGGTATGGCAGTCTACTTCCAAAGTTTGCCATGAAAGCTAGTCAACTATCTAAAGAGCGATCATGACACAGCTTTCTTTAAAACATCACCACCTCTTACACCAATCTTTATTCATGAAATCCTCTATACATTATAATTAAACACAATTAAACCATATCTAAATGTAACAAAACTGATTGAGTTTAGTTTTTGGTCAACTTACGGTGGAACAAAATCATGTGTCTTGATCCGTCAATCAATAACTTTTTTACCTCAGCCTAGCATGACACTTTTTTGTGTTTTTTTTTTTTTTACTTTTTCCATTCAAGTTCTTTTACGTGTCTCTCTCTCTCTCATTCTTTTAACTCCATGGAAAACACATTTTAAAGCCTATGAATTATAAGCTTATCAATGTAGAGAACATCAAGTTTCATCAATGTGTCCATCATTGCTATGTAGCTAACAAAATGCAAGGCTAAAAAACATGGGTGCTCCAAAATTGTTTCAAGAAAAGTAGTGGCTAAAACATGCCCTCGAAGACACATGACATCTCTGAAATGTAGCTCCTATAGTGTTACTGATCGACAGGATTAAGAGATGCCATCCCTCTATCCCAGGACCAATCATGAGCTTATTTCATCATCTTCTGTTTTCCGTTCTTCCTTTAAAAAGACACTAAATCTTAAACCCTATTGAGAGCATTGTTCTTGCTGCGGAGCTCAGGACTGGCAGGTGGAGTCGCCCTCTGGCTTAAGGGGAACAGTAACCCAAGGTTCTTCCCTCTTAAATCCCTTACAATCTTGAGGAGCCCCTGTTAATCTGTAACTTAATTCACCTGTTAGCTCACGTACTGTTACAGCTAAAGTTCGTGCTCCTGCTTTCAACACACCGGCTTTGGTCCTCCTTTTTATTGTCCTCTTATTTCTTTGTTGTCCTTTCTGAGATCTGAGAGCAAGCTCGGTCAGAAAGGCCAGACTCTGAGAAGGCAACCGGAACACCGGCAGCCCACTAAACAGCTCAGGCAGACTACCTTTTTTATTTGGAGGTCTGTCCGGCAGCGTTTCGAACTGCACCAGGATGAAGCGCTCGCCAGCACGGCCCTGCAGGAAATCGGCGAGAATGCAGCTAAGTGAAGCGCTGAAAACATCCGAGCAGGTTTCTTTCTGTTCGGCTCTATCGCCTCTGCTTCGGTACCAGTCCTCTGCTCGTTTCCAAGCGGCATGGGTGAGCACAAGTACCACACTGCCACCACAGCATTGCAAACGGTGAAGATGTGAGTGCAACCAGGGTACAGGCCCAAGTGCACTCAGCTCAGCGCTGCTCCATAGGTCTGAAGTGACATCAAAGTCCAAAGAGGAGAGGGTCGAACCTAGGCGACACACCAACTCCGTAAAAGTGCTGTCCAGGTCAGGGGGGTACAGCAGCACCACTTGAGCTCTTCCGATCGTTTCTAAAGAGATGAGGAGAGGAAACATCAAATTGTTTCTCATGTAGAAACAATAACAAAAAACACAAAGAACAGGAACAAGTGATTTTCCCATTTGTTACAGAATACTCACCCCTGCTGTTGTCCAATTTAAGCAACTTGAATAAGCCACCTGCAGACGATACAAAATATAATGTATCTATAAAATGATAACATTGTAGAAAATGCCTGATGTTATTAGGCAAAGCACAAAATTCCTTTTATTTTAATATGCTTCCTATACATTGTGTAATACACAATACCTAGGCCTTATACAGAATGGCAAGTAGGACATGTATGAAATATCTAGCTCAGGTCATACTGAACAACTGGACAACCCATTTTTAGCATTCTAGAGATTTAATAGGCATTCTATTTCTACATATTCCACATATTCACCTGCAATTTACAAGTAATAGAAGTATGAAAAGTAATCAGTAAAACAAGTATCTCAGGGTACTCGAAGGCAAAAGGCTTCATAACAAACAAAGGACAGAATACCTTTTTGAATGGAAATTGGCAAGTACCCTTATCCAGACTGGCTTAGTATTGAATTCAGGATCTTGCTTAAAGGCCCAACTGTAGCAGCTTGACAAAGCTTAGATTGGAATTCACATCTATCCAATTAATAGTCCAGTGCCAGATAGAGCCACCCCAATTTATGCATCAAAACCCGCATTCCAGCTTGAGAGAAACACAAAACCTTCCAAGCAATGGCAGGGATGCAACAAAGACGAGCTGAGCCCAGTTCCTATTGCTCTCTCTCTTCTTAAATCCTGTACATTTAGTGAAGTTACTGTAACCATTTACTAGTCACTTCTTGTTCAATTGATTAAAAAGCAGAAAAAACTAACATAAACTCAATGAAACTAATAACCATAGATCAGAACAGCTCTACTGCATATGTTTGTATATATAAGCTTGAGAATATGCAGCTGTTAGCAACAGTGATGACAGATATGAATATCAACAGATATGATTTCACATATTTTTGGTGATGTTATGTATGTATGTGCATACCTTTGAGTGCTCCCTGTACTCCATAGGCTCCAAGAACAGTCAGACACATAAGCACCACCCCAATCAAGACAGCCAAAATCCAACGGGGTCTCCCAGCTACAAAGATGGAGAGATTGATGCATAGATGGAAAGATAGAAAGGTAAATGCACGTGAGACATTGCACTATTCGAATAGGCATTCCATCTTTCTACAAAAAAAGAATTAACCCAATGAACTATTAATATACAATAAAACAGCAGTCCTCACCTTCAAAAGGGCAGATAGGGTCAAAATGTCCCTCAATCCTATTAATTTTTATCTAATGAAAACAGAGAAAGTAAAAAAAAAAAAGCATTAAAACACGATAGGCAGACGGACACACAGACAGATAAAAGACATAAAGTAGTAAAAATATACTGCATTGAATACGATGCACAAAACTAGCAATCTCAATCCCAGGGTGGAGCGGCCTGGGTCCTTTCTGTGTGGAGTCTGCATGTCCTTCCTGTGCCTGGGTGGGTTTACTCCAGGTACTCCGGTTTCCTCCCACAGTCCAAAGGCATGCATGTTAGGTTAATTGGTGTCTCTAAAGTGGTGCTTAGTGTGTGACTGCATGCATGACTGTGTGTGTGTGTGTGTGTGTGTGTGTGTCCTATGATGTTGCCGGATGGGCACCGGCTGGCCCGCAACCCTATGTGGATTAAGTGGAAGAAAATAAATGATTTATTGAAAATTAGTAATCATAGGGAATGACACACACATCGCAGATGAAAAGTAAATACAAACAATGTTCATCTGAATACAAATACTACACTGGACAGTGTTGGAAATCTATGGTGAGATGGCTCAAGGGCTAGAACGAGAAGAAAAATGCCCAGAAATGGTCAATTGGGCTGCTGTTTTCAATCTTATTTTTTCCACTGAAGTAGGTCTAAGTTATATATTGCACTTAAAAATTACTATGCATAGTGTTTGATAGAGGAAACTAATAGCTGTGTTCACAGCTAGTTCATCATTTTTGATCAGTGTAGGGAAAGATCAGAGCTTGGGAGGTGGCAAAAAACAAGCACCATACTCAAAACTAGCAAGACGAGTTTGTGGTAACACAGCAGTTAAGATACTACACTACGAAAGAGACAGTTCAGTGCCAAGCTGACACTGTTGGGCCCTAAAGCATGCCCCCAGACACATCATTGTTTTGATTATACTTAGTAATGTATCAGCTGTAAATCACTCTGCATGAAGGCATCTAAAATGCTGTTAACATATATTTACTCCTATTATATTATATAATGTAGGGTGAAAGTAACACCCTAGAAATTCAATGATGAAGTTGTTGTTTTTAAGACATGCAGGTTATTAGAACAAAATTAACAATTAAATAAAACATTTTAACCCGAACCCTGAGCAATATCGCAAAATGTTTAATAAGCATGCATGCTCTAAAGCCACTGAGGACTTTTCTACTTTATTAGAAATTCTTGTTTACATATTCAGTCACTTTATAATCAGGAATCCCGTCACAGAAGTGCAATACATAAAATGTTGCACATACAGGTCAACTTCAGGTATTGTTACAAATCAGTAGAAGGGAGGACTAAGTAGAAAAAATGCAGTAAAGAAAAACATCCAATGAGCGGCAGTTCTATACATTGAAAAGTTTTGTTGATAAAACAATGGCCAGACTGGCTCGACCTGACAAGATACTACAGTACTACAGTAAACAGGCTGGACAAGTGTGGTGAGACACAACAGAAGAAGTGGACCACATCAGCTTCCTTTTCTGTCAGCCAAGACTGGTCTGCTGAATCTCATATTTTGCTACAACACACATTAGGATCAGAAATTGCTGCGAATGGCATGAATCCATGGACCCAACCTGCCATGTCCAAGTTGGTGAACGTGGTGGGAATGTTTTCTTGGCAAACTTCTTGGCACATTAATACCAATCAACTGTTGTCTGAATGCTACAATCATACGAGTAATGTCACTGACCATGTGCACCTTTCATGGCCATAATGTACCCATCTTATAAGTCAAAGCAAATGTCATCTCAGACTGATTTTATGAGCAACTGAATCCAGCAAAATGGATTAATTAACCTTAACGGCAATGGCTCATTTCTAAAGTTTTGAATTAGTTCCTCCTTAGGCTCTGTCATTTGGTCCTCACAAACATAGGTATACCAATCTACTCTCTCTCTCTCGCCCACACACACACACACACACACACACACACACACACACACACACACACACACACACACCAACTGTTTTAGCTAATTAAAGCTACAAGTACACCTAATCCTAACCTTAACCTTAGTAACTTGAAGCATTTTTTTGCAATTAAAAGTAATACATTTTTCTAACATTTTGAGGACATTGGGTCTTCACAACCATAGGAAAACAAGGTACACATAAGGTGTACACACACAATTCTGACTGGGTCTTTTAACTAACACAGACACCGAAACGCACGCAAGCAGAACATACCTGCACACAGAGTGATGGGTGGCGTTCCACTCCCACAAACTCGCCTTGTAATTGCTGCAGACAGTGAGCAGCAGAGATCATGGTCACAATCAAAATCTTATTATCATTATAAAACTATTTCATGCCACTGTATTGCTTTTGCATATTTTCTCTTTCAGTAATCGGAAACCACACAAAACTGTGTTCATTAGCTCAAGCATAAGTGCCTAATGCAGAAAATTTTCAATTAGACTGATATATTTATACTCTGATTTGAAAATCCTACCCAGTGTCTGTTGCTATAAGTCCATTGTGGAGACACACGGGTAGAAGTATTTGGCTTGCTGTTCCTTAAGACATCAATTTCATGGCAGGTTGTGCTGAAACCTGAAGTTTTCTTGCAAAGTTGAAGCTCAACCTCCAGTCTGCAGGGGGTAATGATGCTCCACACAAGAGCTGTCGTTTCCATATCCAACACAGAGTCACGAGTCGGGGATTCCAGCACTGACACCGACACGTTGGAACCAGAGAGAGCTAAGAAGGGAGTAGGAACTTGCTTTCAAACTGACCAGGTCTAGTTCACATTTATGTCATCTTCCATATCATATTTTGTACCATTAGGAGATTATGTCTACCTGTTTGACTGACAAATGGGCAGAACTGTTTTTGAGGTCCAGTTTCAAACCTAATCTGAGCAAAAAATTGTAAACAAAAAATACGAGTCAAGTGACAAGTGAGATAAGTGTGCGATTCTCAACACTAATCCCTTGCTTATTATCACAGTGTGCCAGGCATCACACACTACTTCACATTTAACCATTATGTCATTATGTAATCAAGTATGTTTGTAATTAAAATATGTTTACAGGTTTTTTTTTGCAACTCCAAATCAGAAAAAGTTAAGACAGTACGGAAAGTGAAAAAAAAAAAAAACTGTTTAACACATTTACTTTTATCTTTTATTTCATAGCAGACAGTATGAACCGGAGATATTAAAAAACATTTTCTGGTCAACCTTATTTCCTTTGTTAATAAACATCCATTCCCTGCATTTCAGGCATGGAACACGTTCCAAAAAAGTTGGGATAGGGGTAGTTTAGAACTAGTAATTAACTAAAAAATCTAAATAATTCTGTGATTTCAAACAGGTGATGTTAACAGGTGATTGTAATCATAAACTGGTACAAGAGCAGCATCCAGGAAAGTCTTTGGTGAGCAAAGAGGATCTTCAGTTGTCAATAAATACGTAAGAAAATTACTGAAAAGTTATATGTCAATAAATATACGTAAAATATGTATGAATAAAATATACGTCAGTAAACGATTGGAAAGGATTTGGATATTTCTTCATCTCCGGTACATAATATCATGAAACAAGTCAAGAACTCATGCAAGAAGGTCAAGAGTACAAGTTTAAGATGAACACATATGATGCCCATTGTATATTGGGGACTGCTTGTACTGTATACTATAAAATTCTCACTTAGTACCTGGAAACAGAGACAGGGGACGGCCAAGTGCAATGGAATTATCAGTGGATTCTCTTTCTTGAGTGTAGAAATAATTGTAAACAGGAAAAAAGAACAATCATTATGAAGTGATTTGTAAAATGATATATAATAATGCGTATATTATATATTACAATGTTCTATATTTCTGCAAATATAAACCAAAACATCAGATTTTTTACAAATTGGCTATTGTTATTGTTCACGAGTCCACCATCAGGAGAACACAGTACAGCAATGGTTTGCATGGCATACCTGCAAGGAGCTGTCCAAAAAGAACATCCTGCATGTATCCAATTTTATAAAGATTATATGGTCATAAAGCTATTGGAAAAAACAATATTTTGTACATGGCAGAAACAACGATAGAACGTTTGGTTTAAATGAGAGGCATTAAGTTTTCGAGAAAGGAAAACAGTGCATTTCAGCATGAAAACCTTATCGCATCTGTGAAACGCAAATTCTAAAGGAAAACGTCAGGACATCCGTATTTAAACTTAATTTCAATTGAATGTGGGTCATGCAACGAGACAACACTTCTAACCACACAAGTCGCTCTATGAAATAATGGATAAAGAGGAATAAGATGATTGAAAAGGCCAATAAGAGAGCAGAATAATAATTTGAAGTAACCAAATCAACATATAGACACTGCTGTAAACAGGAAGGACCTCATGCTTAATATGTAGGTCTTAACATTACGCTAAGCTAATATACAAAACTGATCAACAGTTACCGGAAATGTTTAGTTGTTGCTGAAAAGGGGAGTCATACCAGATACTGCAGAAATACAGAACATTATAAAGAATTTACACTACTATATAAATACATGTATATATACCCATTCCAGAGGAAAACATTGCCCATCCTTCTCCATCATCTGACATGCCTGAATAGGTGTAGCTGAAGCATTTAAGTGCAATGCTACTGTTCCTGCTGTGCGGTTGATTGTTGAATATACAGTGGCAGCTGGGAAACAAAGTAGCTAATCTTATCAATAGAGAACATCAAGGAGATGAACAGTAAGGGATCATTTCTATTAATCTGCTGATTAAATAAAACGAATGTTGCAAAACAATGTTGCAAGACAAAAGGTTAATATTATCTATGAACTTACTATTACACCATTCAATGTCCAGACCTTGGGAGCAAACTAGAACAAAAAAAAAACATATTATTATAGAAGCCAGACCTTTTAAAAATTATGACAGGTGATTGTTTTAAGACTACACAGAATGCATGACTTATAATAACAACGTTGCGCAGTGTTTTCATTGAGGACCAACTTTTTTCCGGTAAATAGCACTGCCTGCACGTAAAATCTGCTTTGAAGTGCCCAACAAGTGCAAACAGACATTCAGTGAAGCCCATGTCCCTGTGGGTGTCTATGGTGTGCTTTTGTATTCACTGCTTAGAATAGGATAGAATATTAAAACTCACTAGGAGCACTATTATACTAGTTGTATTGCATCATTTTGAGCCTGGACAAAAAAGCAGCTTTAAAACACAGAAGGAAAACACCTTGGTAGATCCTAGTAAGCAGCTGTCAGTAAATCAGAATTTGAACGTCAAAAAATTAGTGTTATTATGTAAAACATCTACGCATTAGGCAGTGCAGTTCTGGGAAATAAAAGAAGCATACAGAAAAGTAAAATGAAGTGATGATGGCTTCATGTGTATTAAAGGAACAACATGTATGTTTTTGACTATAGCATAGGAGTTGTACATTTACATACATAAATCAACATTTGTGCTTCCCCTATTTTAAAAACCACCAGCTACTATTGGTGTTGAGAACGTGAATGGGTTACCAGTGTCCATTGTAGGCAGCTTGATGCGATCAGTGAATTTGACAGTAGGTGAAGAGAAGACAGTGACATCACTGCCAAGGTCAGCTACACTCCGGAGCACTACCAGTGACATCCACATCTTCTGTACAAAAACACAATCACACACCATCAATGTCATTACAAATATACATTACATATAGAACTGTGCAAAAATACAGCCCACATCAGATTTGTTGTTTAGCAATAAAAATATGGTTAAAAACATATTGTTAATGACTGGACCCCAATCATGTGTACGTCTGTAATACTCATTTCTACTGTTCTACTATCTAGTCTTTGTGAGCATTGTTGAGGAAAACTGAAAACTTAAAATTGTTAGAATTTAACCATAAACCTGATAAAAATGAAAAAAAAAAAATAAACATGGATTCATACTACCTGCACTAAAATACGAATAAAATAAAGCAACACTGTCAACTTTTTTTTTGGGGGGGGGGGGGGCATAGTTACTTTGAATAATTATTTACTGTAAGCAGTCAATTTACAGCTTGTATAACTGTGTTAATTTGCTGTGCCCTCAAAATAACGCAACACACAACCATTCATGTTTAAACTGCTGGAAACAAAAGTGAATACACCCCTAAATGAAAATGGCCAAACTGTGCCAAATTAGCAATTTTCTCTCCTTGGTATCATGTGACTTGTTAGTGTTACAAGGTCTCAGGTGTGAATGGGGAGCGGGGGTGTTAAATTTGGTTGTTATCGCTCTCATAGTCTCTCTTACTGATCATTGGAAGTTCAACACGGCATCTCATAGTAAAGAACTCTCTGAGGATCTGAAAAAAAAAAGAATTGTTGCTCTACATAAAGGTGGCCTAGGCTATAAGAATAAGAAGGGGGCTGCAATATGGTGACCAATACCATCCAGCGGTTTAACAGGACAGGTTCCACTTAGAACAGGCCTCTTCTTGGTCAACCTAAAAAGTCATATGCAGATATTGGCTTTTGAAAATATACGTAAGAATGGTGCCAGCAAATCTTTAGAGGTTAAAGGAGTGGGGGGTCGGCCTCTCACTTCTCAGACCATATGCCTCATACTATCAAATTGGTCTGCATGGCTGCCGTCCCAGAAGGAAGTCTCTCTTAAAAATGATGCACAAGAAATCCCACAAACAGTTTGCTGAAAATAAGCACACTAGAGATTAATGGAAACATGTCCTGTGGTCTAATGAGACCAAGATAAACTCATTTGGATCAGATAGTGTAGTGTATTGTGTCAAATAATGACAAAGACAAGTGTTTCTACAGTCAAGCATGGTGGTGGGAATGTCATGGTTTGGACCTGCATGAGTGCTGCTGGATGTAGGGAGCTACAGTTCATTGAGGGAACCATAAATGCCAAAGTGTATTGTAACATACTGAAGCAGAGCAAGATCCCCTCCCTTCAGAGCAGACAACATGACAACGACCCCAAACACACCTCCAAGATGGCCACTGCCTTGCTAAAAAAAACTCAGGGTAAAGGTCAAGCTCCAGACCTAGCATCTGTGGGGCATTCTCAAATGGACAGTGGAGGAGTACAAGGTCTCTAACATCCACCAGGTCTGGATAACGTCATGGAGAAGTGGAAGAGGATTCCAGTGGCAACCTGGGAAGCTCTAGTGAACTCCATGCCCAAGAGAGTTAAGGTAGTGCTGGAAAATAATGGTGGCCACACAAACTATTGACACTTTGGGAACAATTTGGCAATTTTCACTTAGGGGTGTACTCACTTTAGTTTCCAGTAGGTTATACAAGCTGTAGATTTACTACTTTACACTGTATCAAAGTGTCATATCTTCAGTGTTTGTCCCATAAAAAAGATATAATAAAATAGTTACAAAAATGTGAGGGGTGGACTCACTTTTGTGAGATACTTTACATACTAGTTAATAACTATACTAGTTTTTAAACAACAGATAATTAATGCAAAGTGTAGTGATAAAATGAGCTTATTTTACCTTGTTCCATATCCACTCAACAAGATGAAATGTTTAACTTAATTGTTCAGTTAGGTATTTAGTTAAGAATGAAAACAAATATTTAAGCTGGTGCAACTAAAAGACCAATCGAGTTGATAAAAGTGTCTGACAAAGCAGAGATCTTAAGATAAGAGAATAAATATTTAAACCCAAATATTTAAGTACATGTTTTGGAGTGTACCACAGGAACAATAGGGAAAGCCTTCAAGCAAAGATAATGAACCATTTCTTAAATTAATTTGCACATAAAGGCCTACTGACATTTACCTGTTTTGTACTGTCATTTGAGATGGACAGTGTAAAGTTGAACTCTACTGAACCAGAGAAAGCCTGGCTTGCATAACACACTTGGACAGATGTTGATGGATGAACAGGAAGTCCAAGGCCACTTCCATAATCTTTTTTCTCATTTTCACCTCCCCGGCCCTTGTAACTATTGTCTTGAAATTGACTTGAGTCGAGTAATCCTAAAACACATCAGTGCAAATGTTATAATGAACAGTATTTTACACAGAACGCTTCGGTGGCTCTTCACGCCCAGTGCCTGAAATCAATAGCATTTATAGGCCACCATTAGATTTGTTGTATTAGCAATGATGGTAATGACCAATTGGCACCCTGTTGGGTAGGTACCGGCTTTCCTGTAACCCTGTCCAGGATTAAGTGGATAAGTAATAAATGAATGAATAATGACCAGGTATAACATAATCCCAGTGATGTTGATGATGTTGATTATAGACTGATTTGCATTCCAATTTTCCTCACACTAAACACTAAATACCATGCAGCATATACAGTTTCCTTTGGTTAATTTTTTTTTCTTTTTCATTTTTAATACTGCAAAGCCTGTTTTTGTACTGTACGATAATAAAAAAATGACTGAGAAATGATTCTACATGGTCATTTCTGAAACAATGGTATATCAACTTCTAATGATGGCCTAATACTTTTGTGCACTACTGATTTTTAGTAGTAAGTGGATTACCTTCAGTTGTGATGTCAAGCTGGATTCTTAGGCATGGGCGCCAACCTTTGTGGCTGTGGCATAACAGTGCATAAGCAGCGAGACCAGTCACATACATGTGCTCCTCATAATCAGCACATTCCTGAGTACCTATTAAGAAAAACCTTTATAGGTGAAAGTCTTCTATTAATCGGACACAGCATTGCTGCTGGAGTTTTTAAACAGGCACTCTACCACTCTTATCAGGCACAACACTCATATTGCTGCACTTTGTAGATATAAAGCTATAAAGAGTAGCTCTTCTGTTGTTGCACAGTTTGTGTTAATGATCCTTTAATCCATCATCAGTTGTTCAGGACGCTGTTTACAGTATACTAACTTCTGGACATTTTTGGCTGGTGGAATGTTTGCAGTCCAACAGTGACAATGAGTTATTTAAAAACTCCAGCGGCACTGTTAGGCATGATCCACTCATGTCAACACAATGTACACTAATAGTGTTAACATCACTGTTACCGCAGTGCTGAGAATGATCCACCACCCAAGTAGTACCTGATCTGTCGAGAGCAAAGTAAAGGGGGCTAACAAAATATGCAGAGAAACAGATGGACTAAAGTCTGTAATTGTAGAATTAGAAATTGTATCTATGGTATTTGGAACTGATAAAGAAACTGATATGGACAAATGCGTGTAGGCAACTTACTTTGATTTAGCTTACAATCTGTCAGGCCCTGCCAGGAGAAAGACAGAGAGAGTGCATGATATTTACAAAGCATGGACAGAGGCTTAAACATAAATTAAAATACATCTGTTGTTTCGTGGCCAGCTTAGAAGATATTTGTAAATAAATATTCGCAAAAATGCCTTATTTGCTCACGGAGCATATAGTAGCTCAGCTGACCAGTACCTTTATCCACTTGCTATTGCTGTTGTGCAATTATATAGAATTCAAATGGAAATACAGTACTTAATATTAAAGTGCTAATAGCAGCAGGCAAATGCAACAAAGAAACATGGTAAACCCAAAAGTCACAAAACAAACAGTAATAAACTGAAATCAGTGCTAACATATTATATTTTGTCACTTGACGTACAACTGATAAAAGTGTACATGGCACAATCCAAACTTGGTCCTGGGCTCTCCAGTGGCATCTTGGCAGTGCTGGGACCTAAGGCCTAGACCTTCATTGCTGAATCACTACAGTACCATTAGCAATACATTTGAGAAATAAGCTGACCACTGGAAGCTCCAGCTATAATGATTTACTGCCAGTTCACCATACCATAAAGGGCAGGGTGAATCAACAAGCTCATTACCTCAGCTGCACTTCATAATCAAGGTGGTTAAAAATTAATCAATACTTCAGAGGGAGAGCATTTGGATCATTTTGGCTTGAGATATGGTGCATGATCATATCATACAAACAATATATGACATGATTAGTGATGCACTTCATCTATGTATGTCAGTGTGTCCCTTTACCAACATATGATATACAGCACCGATGTCAAACCAGCTCCTCTGTACTGAATGCACCCTGCCACCCTAATTCTATAGGCCTGCAAGTCCAAATGTTACCAGTGTAACTACTGACAAACATGTAATACTATAAATAATTGGATAAAATAGACACAGGCATACATAAAAATAAGTCCAAGTAATGATCCTCCTCTTCAGTTTGTAACCCTTTGAGAGAACCAATGGATGACTAATTTTTTGTAAGTTATGTATATACTTCATATACTTCTGTTATTCAGTGACTTATAATTGAGTAATGGAGGATTAAGGGCCTTGTTTAAGGCCTTGTTAATCGTGACTGCTTGCCAGAGCCAGTATATTTAATCACAATGTTTGGATTTCTAGTATTTAGCCTTAACAATTCAATACCTCACCGCAACAACTCACTAACACTGGGATCCGTTAGAGACACCAGATGATCTAAAACATGTCTTTGAAATGTTACAGAAAGCCCATGCAGACTCCACACACATAGTGGCAAGGCCTCGAACCCTGGTCTCTGGAGCTGTGACTGGCCCCATGTGCCAACAAACTGTACATTTAATACATAATCTACAAAATCCGAATGCTTTGGACTGGAAAAAAAAGTTATTTGAAATAGTAACATATTTTAGTATAACTGGGTCTGAGAATTACTGACATGTGACTGATCCAAGAAGGTCTATGTCACACTTCGATATTTTACATTATTTGGTACAGGGATTTAGTCTGGGTAAGCCTATGCTGAAATCCAATACGATTTATGTATTGAACCAGGACTGAATGTCATTTATAATGTGATTTCTGCTAATTCCCCAGCATCTGTATTAAATCATTTAATCCAGTGGTTCCCAATCATGGTTATGGAGACCACTCATCTAAGAAGGTTTCCACTGGGTCAGACACTTATGTTGGGTCTGGTAACATGAACTGCAGCCATAAAAATGACGAGCATTCACCTAATAACATTCGTCTTCTTTTTACTGTAGCTATGGTAACAGTTCCTTTCTTCGTTAACTATTTCAATTAATGATCATGCCCCTATAATGCAGAATTCCGGATGTACAAACAATCATTACAATAATAAGTCACCCCTAATAAATTACCAGTACAGACCACAGTCGAAAATATGAATGGAGCTATAAATAATGTTATGTGCATATAAAATATCAAACTGGTTGATTTCATTTACCTGAACTACAGCAGAAAGGCTTGTGATATAACCAATCAAAACCAAGTCAAGTGTGCGCAAAAATCAAACACACACCTATTTTTGCCATCAGTGCCTACTACAACTACTGTTACTATCACAACACTTCCATTTCTTGTCCAATGCATTTGACATTGTTATAGTCAATAGTGCCTATAGTGCTTTCCCCCAGTTACTGGACTCTGGATTTCTTCTATACTCTAGACCAAGGGCATTGTCAAATCCACTTCACTGTTGCTGTGCCTCACTAACATCAGTGTTATAAAGTTAACTTTATCGTGCATTGCTGAGCAGAACTACAGGAGTCGCCATGCAAATTCACTACAGGCTTTATATTTCCCATAACCCCGAGCATCTTTTCAAATCTTTGAGTGGCTTACACTCAGTCAGAGAATGTTTTTTGTCATTTTTAGATTTGATTAATGGACATTGGCAAATAACAGAACCAAAATCGGCCTCGCTACAGTTATGATAGCTCATAGATGTTTTCACCACTTATAAAAGCATTACCTACAAAAGGCCACCAAAGCAAAGGCATTACATAAACAGGAAAAGGTGTCAATTACATAAACGAAGTATCACAATGAATAAAAATTCAATTAGAGTTCATTTGTTCTTGATTTCTCATCCATGGCAGAGGAATACCCACTTAAGTGGCAAATCACAATCTTTTTACGGTATAACAAGCTAACTTTTTATGAACAGCTGTGCCCCTACAACTGATTGGCAAGCAGAGGGACAGAGTTTTGTCCCTATAAATTCTGTCTGTGCATTTCAACAAGTAGGTTACCAGTAGTCTGGTTTCCTCCCACAGTTCAAAGACATGCATGTTAGGTTAATTGGGGTCTCTAATGTAGAGTAATGTAATGTGTAACGATGAGTATGAGTGTGTGTGCACTACGATGGATTGGTGCCCCTTCTAGGGTTTGTCTGGGCCTTGCGCCCGGAGTTGCCGGATGGGCACCGGCTGTCCTGCGACCCCATGTGGATTAAGCAGAAGATAATGAATGAATGATTGAGTGTATTTGAAGGTGTCACAACACATTAAACTGCCCACAGCTATTATATAAGTATTCTGACTCGAGACTACAGTCAACTGTGTAGTTAAGCAAATGACATGGAAATGAATTTATGTTATTGATAAGGCCAAGCATCTGCAAGACATGTCTTACCCATATAGCATTTATGTTCTAAAATCTAGTTTTTTAAAATCTTCTTTAAGTTTTAAAGAAGCAAAGACTAAAGTAGCAAAGGTTTACCTGGAGCATACTGAAGCCTTTAGCCTGCAGCATATATATTAGATTATATACTATTATATTAGATAAACTAAAATAACATTTCTTTTCAAATTTCTCACTTCAAAGTTCTCTGACTGATTTTGGGATATTTTCTTAATATTTTTTTTTTATTCCACAGGAATCTAAAGTTGAAAACAGCCATGTAACAATAGGCAAATACCATCAACAGGAAAATATTGTACCTTCCTATTTATTTAGCATGTGTTTGAACACACGTTAAGCAACTTGCTTGTGTTGGGTTCAAAAGAAGAAGAAATGCAAAACAGTCACCTCCCTGCATGATCTTTTTTCACCCTTCATTGATATGCACAAAAACACAGGCATGTTGGCACACATGCACACAATTTTTTATCTAATGACAGGTGCAAGCATAAACTTCAGCGTAAACAAAGTTAAGCTATTTTAGCGTAGCTCTTAGCTTTAAGTACAATAGGTGATAAATCTATAGTAGAATTAAAGCGTGCAAGGTATCATTATTATTATTCACCCCTAAAACACTATGACTTAGCGACACAGGTATAATTACATATATAGAATGGCAAAACACAAAGCACAGAGCTTGTTTAAAACATGAGGACTTGAGCAAACATCTTAAGGCCTATTTAAAGATTTTTAAGGCCTCATGAGATTTTCAGTAGCTGAGCCATTAGGCCTTAAGGATATGGAATGCTTCACATACTCAAATTAAATTAAACAACTCTTAAAACAAAAATACA
>JAUZST010004642.1:0-16159 GCA_034779995.1 Parotocinclus haroldoi | reverse complement strand
TTTTTTTTGTGTTAATTTTATTATTTTTTATATATTTATAAAATGTTTTATAATACTCTCACACACACACACACACACACACACACACACACACACACACACACACACACACACACACACACACACATATGTATACCAAAGAAAGAAATATCACAATAGATAAATAGAATATAAAATAGATAAATAAATAGAATATAGAGTGATGTACTATGACCCTGTCTTGTGAAAACTGAAATGCTTAAGGGGATAGTATGATGAACCAGTCACTTTTGTTTGATAGTATGATGAACCAAACACTCTTTAAAGCCACAATGTTAGGAATTTTAAATATATTATTTCCTATTATAATTTATTATTTTAAGATTGAAGTCATTAAAGCAAATGGACACGATCAGATAAATGTTCAATGTTAAAATTTACTTTCAAAACCCAAAACCTGTATTAAAATGCACAAGAATGCTACAGAACACTAAGTAACATTGCATTACAAAAACTACTGATGACTGTACAGTGGTAAAAAAAGAACAAATCTTAGTCATTATAATCAGCAATTGTATCAAACATAACCACTAATCTTTACGGTGACTTTTAAATGATACTTGCCCACCATCACTTTAATTGTGCTTAGATACAAATGTATCTTATTGAATATTTGTTTATATGTTTCCTTTGAGCTGTGTTTGCAAGAACTGATGTCTCCTCATCAGACCTTATGATAAAGTATGTTGATCCACATGCTGTCCTTGTACAACAACTTGTAGCTGAGTAAACAAGTGCTTTATTGGGACTGTAGGCTTCAGTCTAACCTGCACTACACTACATGTACCAAGCATGAGTTTTATATATATATATATATATATAGTTGCCTAATCTAAATAATGACAGATATTGGAAGAATAATGATTGAAAGTCTACCTCCCTACTAGGTAACTTGCTGTATATTTACAACTGTCCAACTTCCCATTTCCTCCCTACTTTTCAATAACTCCTACTCTTTGTCTCTTCACTGTGGGCTTTGTCTTTCTGGTAAAGCCACCAAGAACACCAGTCAAAGTTGTCAAAGTCGTCTGCCTTTTACACTCCCCTTTCTATTTATATTCATAGCTGTGTTTTGCAGCCAATGGTTTAAGCTAAATAATGACAAAAGCTTGCCATTTTAGTATTTTTCAAATTTTTATAATTGTTTTCAAACAATTATTTAGAATGGCTGTTACCAGAGGTGTATTCAGAGTTGATTGGTGACTTGAGGTTCAAAATATCCATCCACAAAAACATACTTTAATCATTGCCAGAGTTGCTGTATGCAGGTGATTAACTTGGTTTTAAAGGGTGTAAATTCATTTTTCCAATTTTCCAATTATTTTTAGGGGGGCTCTTACCCGTTTCCTTAGTTAACTCCAGACGGCAAACTTTTTTTGGCAAGGCTTTTCATATCAACTGTATAAATGGGGTTAAAATTCGTTCTTGATTACTGTTAAGTTCATACTTAAGTTCTGTTTATAAAGTATTAGAGATGCTATGAAATTTTAGCCACAAATACTGGGTCGCAATCATTCAGTCTTTATATAACAGAGAAGTACAGACATGTATTTTTGAAAGCATGAAGCGAGCAAATGAAAACTTGGAGAAAAAAGACTAGAACTCAGAAGACTCTGACAGTGTGACACATTCTGCATTCAAGTCCATATTCACTTCTGCCTAAATCTCAGTCGTGATATTGTTTTTTGAGAATTGTATTAAAAATTATATAATCATTGGAACAGAACAAAACCCTATCAGTGAAATCTTGTAGCACAAGGCTGGGTCAGGGGCATGTGTAGTGAGGGAGTGAGAAACTCAAATGAACATTCTCAATAATTTTATTGGTAATCTACATTAGAGGGTAATTAAAAAAAAATCCTTCTTTTTAGATAAACAGCATTTTGAGCAGCTGCAGTAAAAAGATCACTTGTGTGGAATAATTTAATATCCAGAGATATTAGACAAGCCTTTTGTAATCACTGTTTACATGAGGTGTCAGCAATAAGAGTATTTTTTTAAATTATGCATCACTTTACAAACTTAAGAAAACATAATGCACCTTTTGTGTTTGGGTTCTATCTAAGAATTTTTGGTGCTTCACTACTTAAGCAGCAAAATACTTAAGCAGTCTGGCTTATACATATATGATGCAGTATTAGTAGTGATGACAATATTCTGGAAACAAGGTTCTGTAACTGAGAATCCTGTCTGAATTTTCTCTTTCTCTGCAGGTTCGACCTCGACTCGAAGAGTGAAAACTTGTCCAAACATGTAAGTGAATGATGCTATCTTATACTCTGCCTATACAGGTAGTTGTGTTAATAAGGGTCATATATGTGTGTAGTTTCAGATTAATCAGTGTGGGATGAGTTTAAGTCAGTGTAACATTTTAAAAGAGATTCCATTTAATGATTCTGTTTTTTTTTCTTGGGAGAACAGCTTTGTCTGGTCTGGTGAGTTAATCTATAAGGACTGTCAGACTGTTACTAGACCGAGATCAGCGTTTCATGTAGATTATGTTGTAAGAACTGGGGAGAGGGTTTAGCATTAGTGCCTCCATTTCATTCACTGGTATTGTTCCATGTTCCATATTTTTATAGAACATAATCCTGTCCAGTAGAGTTGCATATACCATTTCATTCTGCAAATCCTGATTTTTTTGGTCAGATTAATAATTAAACAAGGGATGTATAAATTATAAGCATTATGTGTCACATCAAAGAGGTGTTGCTTGCAGACTAAATTGTAATTTTTAAACAATGGTCTCGTAAAAGATGCTGCTGATTTTGAATGCAAGTCTTTGACTTACTTTGACTGAAGAGGTCTCATTGAAGTTGGTTCCTACTGAAGTGTATGGTCACCATTAACTTACATTGCTCACAAAATTTAGGAAATAGTTCGTTTCCTGTTGGAAAACTTTGCTGCATGTACAGTACTGTATTTCTGTAATTATGTTTTTCTTATCCTACTGAGCATTTATGAACATTATCGAACATTATAGATGCTAATAAATAATCCATTCTGAATTTTTTTTCATGTTTTTTTCTTCTTTCTTTGATATATTGATTACATTATTGTTATACTAACCATTCATCATTAATGGAAAATATAGTTATTTTTCACTAGTGTTGTTAAAATTTTGACCTGTTGTTATATATGTATCACTTCCACTACCCATTTAAAGCCCGCTGCTATCATGCTTTGCATAAGGTTTTTGAAGAGTGTTGCCTTGGCTACTAAAAGGATGTATGTGCTTGATCAGTATCAGGTATTGACAAATGCTGAAAGCTCTAATGATAGTATCTGACTTTTCCTCTCTGTCATGCATTCTTAAGGAAAAGATTGGGCACCCATGGTCAAATTACATGTTTTGTTGATTTTCTAATTGAAAACGAGTTAGCACAGTCACTGCAGGGCACAAACATAAATATGACAATATAGTCCAAAGTTAAAGTGCAAAGCAATATAACCAAACTACAAATTAATCAACACAGTATTCCGCCAGCTCAAGGAATAGAAGCCCCCAGTCCACACATACGTTCACAATGTGTTGTAACTAGCAGACACCCTCTGGGATGTTCCTCCATTCTGTTTGCATCAGTGGAGGAGAAGTTATGTGTGTGGGTGGAAAGGAGCTGGACTGTATAATCATCCTTAATCTGTTGTTTTTTAAACTGTGTCTTTAAATAACACACTTGCATGTAGGCCAGTTCTAAATCTGATGCTATATGAAAGCATTGTGGACTCTCTCTCTGTACTGTTTTGCACTATGAGTCCTCAGGGAGAGCAGCTTTACCTGCCGAGTTTCTGTTCCCCCTCAGCGGAGCAGAACTGTTCAGTACGAGCTGACTCAGTGGAAATAATTGCAGAGCGTTCTACATTCTGCCGTTACACATCCGCAATCAAAGACTAATGCGCTTCATCAGTTGTTGGAAAGATTGAGATAATGAAGTAGTGATCTTGAATAATTATCTAGATGAACGGAACCCATTAGCCTCAGAAAGTCCCATGTGAGTGGCAATTAATCTCAAATGCAATGAGCATCCATAAGTGGAGAAGATGAGCCTGCTGGCATGTTTGATATAAGAAAAAGTGTAATAGGACAAGTTGTGTTGTCCTATTTCCATTTCCATTTATTCTTCTGAGATTTAGAAAGTTATTTATAGAATATAGACGGAAACAGAATATAAATAAAAATTATACATATTGTAATATACGCAGATCAGGTATAAGATTTTGACCACCTCCTTGTTTCTACATTCACAGTGTCCTTTTTATCAGTTTCAACTAACTTATTGAAGCACTTTATAGTTCTACAATTACATACTGTAGTCCTGTTTCTCTACATATTCTGTTAGTCCCCTTTACTCTGTTCTCCAATGGTCAGGACCACAGAGGATCACTGTAGATCAGATACTATCTCTATCAGTGCTTGCAAAGATGCTAATGGCTGGACATTATTGGTATATGGAATATGCAGAACGGCTGTGCCTGATGCATTCATACCAGCACAACACACACTAATACACCGCCACCACATCACTGTTACTGCAGTGCTAAAAAACAAATAGTCCTGACCATTAGAAAAAGTAAAAAGAAAATCTGTAGCTATAGAACTACAAAGTGCTTCTACATACATACAGAAGCCCTTATATTATGTGAAACTGATTGAATTGACTAGAATGCATTAATTGTGTAGAAACAAGTAGGTGGTCACAATGTTATCCATGATCAGTGTATGCACAAAGCAATTAGAATGCAGGTTATTAGCGTTTTTTATTTTATATCTAGTAAAAGTACAAGTGTCAATCTTACCAACTCCATGTTCAAGTTCAATAACCACATGACAAAGTGAAACGAAACAATGTCCCTCCATGTCCTACAGGTACTACATAGTGATACAAGACTACAACACAGTACTAATACTACATAACACTATGTGAAATTAATGTGTGTGTTAGGTTTCATACACTGCCACAAAAGGTAATGTCTGGTGTATGACTATGCCATGCTATTTTCAACTTGAGGCCATCAGCCTGTTAACATGTGTGTAAACCCATAACATTGTGACATGCTGCTGTACTGTTTTGTGTACTGTACCTTGTGTGTATGTGTGTGTGTTTTCAGGACTTCTTGGGTCACATGTATTGTACTCTAGGAGAAGTGATTGGCTCTCCAGGTAGTCGTATGGAGAGACAACTCATGTGAGTGTGATTTTTACTCCACCACTTTAGTTCAGCTGTTGTTAAGTTGAATCACATTTAAGACGGTGCAGGTAGTTATACA
Source organism: Parotocinclus haroldoi (assembly GCA_034779995.1). NCBI lineage: Eukaryota > Metazoa > Chordata > Actinopteri > Siluriformes > Loricariidae > Parotocinclus > Parotocinclus haroldoi. The sequence goes on along the minus strand of JAUZST010004642.1, from coordinate 10,852 downwards.
TATATTTTGTCGAGTGCTAAGTTGAAAATATTGTTTCTATCGTTTTCACACGTCCACATCTAGTGTATACTGTAAATTACCTATGTTTTGGTCTGCCAGTGAAAGTGTGTGTATATTTACAGCACTTAAGTGTGTGTATGTGTGTATGTGTATGTATGAGTTCTTAAACCCTGACTCAATAGATGAATGAACTCGAGGCTGAGTCTATAGTGACACATTTGGGCACCACTGCGTGATGATGTAAGAATGTGCTTGTTTCTCTGAAAGTTATGTAACTGTAGAATGCTTCAGTCAGTAGCCCAGAGAATACTCTGAACGCTTATAGTCATTCATCTATTATTTTATTCTTCTTTATCCTTCATCGTTTGTTCATTCATTCCCTGAATTACGTCACAAAACATGTACATGTATTCAGACCAGAATTATGGGAATACATTCCTTCAGTTATTCAGTCTTTTTGTCTATCTGTTAGTCAGTCAATCAGTCTTCCATTGGTTGTTGTATTTATTTGTTCATTTGTAATTTAATTAATTGAGTAGGTAATTAGCTAAATCAATTTACCCATCCATCTATCTATTCATTGTTTCCATTTATTCTATCCAAATCTCTCAACATCTTAACTCTGTGGTAACTTGCCTCAGATTTAGATTTGTTAATATATTAATTTATTATGTACTCAAATTGTTTATGTATACATTCATTCATTTAAATAAGGCAGTGAGATAGAACTAATAGTAATTCAGTAAAACAAGCATTTTATTTACACTGCTCACATAAATTAAGATATATTTTATTAGGGGAAATTTCATTTTTAAATTTTTGTGACACAAGTCATAAATGGTCTTTCATCTGTCTCATCTCTGTCTTACATTGTTTTTAAAGTATGTAATATCCCAATCACAACCTAATCACAGTCTTAAAGAAAATTAGACTTGCTGATATACATATTCTTCCTAGGCAAAGAAAATCTGAATCGGTCATATCTTTAAAAATCAGAAATAGGAATTGCCCAAGAAAATCTCTAATTCATACATTAGAAACTAGTAGCATAAGAAGACCAGAAGTGTCACCTCATGACAAGTATTTTTAGGTATTTTAGTATTTTAAGGTGAAAATGCTATAGATTGTTCTATTATTACTATATATCTGCACAGGTAGGTTCCTGATAAAGTTAAAACCACAGGTTTTTTGTTTGAGTAACTTTGAATCACAACCATTAAAGTCAAGAGGAGACAGCACTGTGTTTTGCTGTACTGCATTTCTCTGTCTCTCTTCCTCACTCTCCTTCTTACAGAGGTCTATGCAAGTTAATTTATGAAAGTGCCTCCTTTCTCCTCTCTCTCTGCATCAAATGGGCTTCCAAACTAGATTAAAGGACTTGCTTCAATTATCCATCGATTTTGACCTATTCCTTATTTCATCATCCATATATTGCTACTTGGCAATACTAAAGCAACCACTAGCATCATTTTTATTTGTATTATTCATTTTTTGTGATCCTTTAATCATTCCTTCTGTTTTGTCACAAATCCTTAACTGTAGTGCACAGAATACATTTAAACACATTACACTTAAGGTTAAGGGATCATAGATCTTGGAAAGGGAATTGATATTGCTTGTATGTCAATGTAACTCGCAAAGTTTAAATACTATATGGTGTGCCATACATCCTGCATCATAGGGAAAAGGGGCTAAAGATTTAATTAAGAATTTCTTCAATATGATTTCATCATAGAATAATGTTTAACACCATCTATGTAATTGCCTTCTAGTATACATTAACCTCATGATGCTGGACTTGATGTATACGCTGAAGAATTACCATAATTCTCAGACACAAACTAACATGCGTTTTATAGGGGCATCCCTGGTAAAAACTGTGGGACTATCATTATAAAAGCTGAGGAGCTTGGTAACTGTCGTGTAAGTCCTTACTATTTTCATTTCTCTTATTGTTTTACTCCTAACCTTTCTTTTTTCCTTTTCCTTCTTCTCTCTTCATTTCTAATATACCAAGTCTTTACATTTGTGCTCCATAAAACATTTATGTAAAGCAATGTGTATACAGCATAATTGAACACACACTGACATGCTCAAACATATTTCACCAAAGAGAAATATATATTCTGTTTGCTATAATATATTCTGTTTGTTAGGAGTCAGTATTGCTGCAGTTTTGTGGGAACAACCTGGACAAGAAGGACTTTTTTGGCAAATCAGACCCATTCCTTGTCTTTTCACGCAGCAATGAAGATGGAACGTAAGTTTTAAATGGTTTCACTAGTACTCAATTATGTTGGACATCAAGCAATCGTACTATGTACAGAAAAGAAGCTGAACATAATAATTACTGTTATTATTATTATGGTTGATATATTATTATGGTTGAACAGGTACACCATTTGCCATAAGACTGAAGTGGTAAAGAACACATTGGATCCTGTGTGGCAAGCCTTCAAAATCCCTGTTAGAGCACTTTGCAACGGAGACTATGACAGGTTAGTTTTCTAATCATGTAAAGCTTCTGAAAGGTCAAAATCAGTGTGGATTGGAGACAAATTCCCTGTATGGAAATTAGGCGCATGACCCGAGAGTGCAGAATAAACTCAAGTGAATCCACATTCCACATTAGAATGGGAAATTTAAGCAATCTGAGCAACTATGAACAAGGCATGTTCACCAGTGAAAGACTAGATTGTGCCAGTATTTGAAAACAGCCAACTTTGTGAGGTTTCACACCATGCAATGGTGGCTAGAGTACATCATCTGACAGTTTCTGACCAAACTGCGTATTTGGATATGGTTGGTTGGTAAAATATACTAAACCAAGCAGTGGCATTCTGCTTATACCCACTACCATATCAACATATCCATATGAGTGCTTTCACACTGGTCTTCATTCACAATGTCACAATCTACCTATCACACAAAGTGTGAAAAGGTCATTTCCAATTTTGGATAAGTTAATTCAAAACCATGTTAATTAATTAAACTGACTGATTTCAACAGAGCAATAAAGGTTGAGGTGTATGACTGGGACAGAGATGGAGGGTAAGAAATAACACTCTAATATGAATGTAGTCAAAGATAAATAGTTAATATTGTATAATAGTGTTTTGGCTATCAGTGCATTAATAATAAGGTTGTTTTCATAGGCATGACTACATTGGAGAGTTCAAGACTAGCTATAGGGAACTGTGCAAAGGCCAGTCTCAGTTCAGCGTTTGGGAGGTGAGTCACACAGCCACACATTTTTTGTCAACCTTGGTAAAGGGGATAAGAAAATATTTTAAAGCTGAGATAATTAACAGAGTAGCTTGGTGGATGGAGAAATGGATGAGTGTATGGCTCGAGAAATGGATGGATGGATGGAGATATTCATTTTAAAAATGCCTAAAAATTCCATTCTCTAAATTGTATTTTTTATTTGCAATAAACAAGTCTGTGATTGTAAAACATTGAGAATGCCACATATTATCATACAGAATATAACACAAATATCACACACATTTGATGACAGATGTTTAAACACATCTGCTTTAGTGACTTTCTTAGTTGCACTTTTAACCATAAATTTAAATACATTAAACAATTAAATAATAATAATAATAATAATAATTGAATTAATAAAAAATATCCAATTTATATACTGATATCAGTTGCACCTTTTCCTAGGTGAAGTGTTTAAAATTCAATAAAGCTATATATGGAATGAGATGGACCATTTTTTACATGTTTAGCACAATATAGTACTGTGATAGCTACTTTTATAGTTTAACATTTGGACTACCATGCCAGAAAGTTTTGGAAGTTTCTTTATGGCAAATTGACAAGATCATAAATCTTATTTAGTACTGCTGAGCTCTTACTACTTCAAGTAGCTTCTATAGAATGTACCTGTGTCAAGAGCACTGTATGTTACAAGGACAAACCGACAGTACTAGGACATTTGGCTGTTAGTGATCTTCCTCAGACATCTGCTTTAAAGAATCTGCAGAATTTGCATTTGTGTATGTTCGTACACAGCGGCCTTCATTACTGCTAGTCATGTGGCATAAGAACTGAATGCCAGGTGTTCTTCCTCAGGTAGTAAACATGAAGAAAAAGAAGAAAAAAAAGAAATACCTAAACTCTGGAACCGTGAGTGCATTCCTCTACATCCTTTATGCCTTTCCAGAAGGATGAATTGTTTCGGATGTTTTTTGGTTTAGACCAGAGCTTACTTAAGAGTTCTAACAAATGTAATTATTGGTAAGACTTCTATTGAAGGTCCTGCATTATATCTTCATAAGCAATGCACCACGCCTTCTTAAGCTGGATATTAACATTCATACATGATCATGTAGCTCACGCATGTTTTGAGTGAGCGACACACCAGCTATGAATATTTATAGAACGTTTACGATGCAATTCTGCATTGCTTAGGGAAAGTGTAATGCCGTCTTTAAAGACTGTAAATAGGAAGTGTTACCAAATTTTCTTTTCTACAGGTGACACTGTTGTCATGCCTCATCGACGTTGAGGTCACTTTTTTGGACTACATTAAAGGAGGGTGAGCATGTACTCACAGTACCTCAGCCTTCATCATATGCAAATATTGTCTTCATGTTTGTGTGTAAATCAATTTCAGCCTTTCTGTGCTGAATGTGTTAACCTAATCAATGTGCTTGACCCTGTGGCTTTCGATCAGACGGATCCGAAGAGAGCTCATTTCATTTACTGTGCACACTGACAAAAGGCTAGGTTACATTAAAGAATAATTGCCATAACAACTGTGACTAAAAATAGACTGGTCTGTTCTTAGCACACTACTTCTGCTTAAACAGGAGAACAAGCATTGGAAGATTCACTTGGTCATATATGATCATACAGAAGATTTACATAAGAATTGGGATGGTATGGAACATGCAGATAAAAAAAACACAATGCAGCTTTCCTTACATAGACTTTGACAGTATGAACCTGAGATATGTCTCAGCTAGTTATGCTAGTTACACCAGCTAGTTATAAGGTAACAAAATAAACAAGCAAACAAAACACTAAATAATGACATTATTTCAAACAAATGATTATAGTTATAATTTGGTACAGAATCAGCATCCACTAAAGGCTGAGTATTTGAGGAGCAAATGTGTACAAACTTGTGAGAAAATGAAGGTAACTGTACCCATTAAGCCCATGTGCACTTTAAGTCCACCTTAAGCTTTGAAGTCAAAATAAATATATATTAATTATTATTATTAATAATAATAATAATAATAATAATAATAATAATAATAATAATAATAATAATATATTTTGTGCTACTGATTATTTTAACCAGTCCAGCAAGGAATTTTCAATTCATTTTTTTGACCACCAATCACATATGTCAATGTTAAGTCAGCTCTGCTGTGTGCATACAGGCTCAGGGGACCTCACACAAAGTCTTGATATTTTTGGAAATCTTACACATCTTTACTCTTCTGTTATTACATCCACTGTCAAATAAGCATCTCAAGTACGTTGTCAGATTCATTTGGCATTAGTCTACAAATTAATATGACACACATTATTCTTGCTAAAGAACAATTGTTAAATTGCCCTTAAATGGTACAGTGCTACAAACGTAGCACACTATCTACAGCCAGCACAAACTAACTGATTGAGAACAACTTAATATGTGGGTAAATAATAATCAATAAAATGCAATTAAATTTTGAGTTTGCATCTCATTTGCATGATCAAACAACCTTCTTTGACTTTTCATTATTGTTCTTGCATTGGTGATCTTGTTTTTGATTTTTCTTTTTTGATATATATGCATATATATAATTGTGTGTGTGTTATTAATTAATAATGTTCATAATTTCGTATTCTCTATTGTATTATACTTAGTTTTATTTACACTCTCTGCAGCTCCATCTCAAGGCCAATCCACAGATAAGAAGGGTGCCGAAACCAGATAGTAGACGTTTGTTTTGGCTCGAGTGATCACAATATTACATACCACTCTCATGAATTTCGGTCTTCAATTTATCCATATTCGTCTGCAGAACCGATAGTTTCTCCGAGATTTAATGCATTCCGTGAGTAATAGTTGCAGTCTTGCAGAGTACCTATGGCTCTGCCCAAACCATCAGTCATGTTGGACAGTGGTAAGGGACTTTGAACAGCTGATCTAACTCTTTTAATTTTGTGATATACCATGGCAAAACCTAATTCAATCAGCAAAAACTCCATAACCAAGGTTCAATGTTCTCAGAGGAAAGTTGCGCCATACACATGATATGCCAGTTCTTCCAAGCGTTCATCACGTATCCAGCAGAAAAAGTTCCATCTGGACAGGTAGGCTCCCCCGAGCCAAGGCTTCTCATTATGTAGATGGTGTCAAAAGCATTGAGAAACCATTTAATCAATTCCATAATTTCCAAAATTATAAGTTTGAAGATCCGTGCCCTGGAGCAGAGTACACAGACAGACAGTAGAAGCAAGCAGGAACAGATAGGAGATAGGAGAGGGAGAGAGTGCATCCGCCTTCTTTTCAGGTCTCTCCATATATGCTTAATTGGGTTTAGGTCAGGTAGAAGCCACTCCTTTGTTACTTTAGCTGTGTGCTTAGGGTCATTGTCTTGTTGGAAGGTGAACCTTCGGGCCAGTCTGAAGTCCTGAGCACTCTGGAAGAGGTTTTCTTCCAGGATATGTTTATGAATGTCTGCTGCATTCATTTTTCCTTCAATTACAACCAGTCATCCTGTTCCTGCAGCTGAAAAACAGCATGATTCTGCCACCACCATGTTTCACAGTTGGGATTGTATCGGGCATGAGAGCAGTGTCTGGTTTTCACCGCACATACTGCTTAGAATTAACGCCAAAAGGTTCTTCATCTAATCAGACCAGAGAATCTTACTTCTCGTAGTGTGGGAGTCTTTCATGTCTGTTATGGCAAACTCCATACGAGCTTTCATATGTCTTGCAGTGAGGTGAGGCTTCTGTAGGGCCACTCTGCCATAAAGCCCAGACGGGTGGAGGGCTGCAGTGATAGTTAACTTCTACATGTCGCTTTTATGTCAAGAGGGGATGCTGAGTGTACATTAATAAGAAATAAAATGATGTTTTTTGATTTTAGCAAATGGCTGCAATGAAACAAAGAGTGAAAATTTTAAAGGGGTCTGAATACTTTCTGTACCCTCTGTATAAACAAACAGGGTTGTGTGGGTGTGATGTAACTGTGCCCTGGACAGCTCATCAGTCTATTGCAGGGCCTCCATTGGTCACAGTTGCTGCACCAGTGAAGTATATCTATATGTATATCTATATCTATATGTATATCTATTTTGATGAGCCTGTGCAAACTGTAACCTCAGTTCTTTGTTCTTAATTGTCACCAAGTGGCACCTGGTGTGGTCTACAGCTGTAGGCCGTCTGAGTTAGTGTTGTCTTTCCATCAGCTTCAAACAGTCTGGACATTCTCACCTGGCCACCTGACATTTTTTCTTTTTCTGTAAAAAATTCTGTAAAACCTAAAGATGACAGTAGGTCAGCAGTTGGTGATCAGCCACTTGAACTGCATTTCTTCCCCGTTCGTATAGACATTATAAAGTGACTTAAATTGCCTATATTCATAGTGGCATAATATTATTAATATAACAATATTTTAATATTATTATAAAATAAATATATGTTGATGGTTCTGGATGAAAACATTTGCATGGATCAGTCTGTGTTCTGTCCTTGGCGCCCCCAGAATTTAAGCCTGAAGAGCCATGATTCTGCCATGATTATCACTGGTTACAAAAAAAACCTTCTTATCGCTATCCAAATGCTGTTTTAGTTCAGATTAGATATTTATGGTTATGAGCTGTTATCAAACATGAAGAATCTCATATATGCTGTCATATGTTTTTGTTGCAGTACTCAGATTAATTTCACGGTGGCAATCGATTTCACTGCATCTAATGGTGAGCTTATCTTTCAGGAAGATTATTTTACAATTAAGTCCTTTCATGTGATGATTTGATAATATGATATGTACTTGATATTTTCAGAATAGTTTTGTAAATTCTCAAACCAACATCTGAGTAATATGCACAGGGAACAAAACTACCTGAAATGTCATGCATCTACTATAGTAAACCACACATACATATGACTAGGAATATGAATGAGTCAGGGAAAAATTAATAATATGCTTATTATCTAAAGTGCTGAGGCTCATGCTTTCGTCTTCTTTGTTCTGTTTCTATTTGTGGACAGGAAACCCATCTCAGCCTACCTCTCTTCACTACATGAACCCATACCAGCTTAATGCCTATGCCATGGCTCTGAGAGCCGTCGGTGAGATAATTCAGGACTATGACAGTGATAAGATGTTCCCTGCACTAGGATTTGGTGCAAAACTGCCTCCTGATGGCAGGGTATCACATGAGTTTGCACTGGTGAGGAAAGTTCAATTATGAGATCAATTACTTCTGTTTTTAGTAGATGATTTAGTAGATGCTCTTAACCAAACTGACTTTCAGTTGATAGAATATTACAATGTACAATCCAAGCAATACCCTGCCCTCTAGCTGGGAACTTTGCACCCTCAGGGAAGGACACCCCTGGTCTCAGAAGCTGAGGCACCTCAACCATAGAAAGCACTTCACTTGAAGCAAGAAATGAATCCGAATGGTTCATTATTTTGAACCAACACCCATCCATTGAGCCAGTCTGGTTCATATTTCCATTACACATGAGTGGATGGTTCTGGCCATGAACCTCCTCATTTGGGTCTATGTTCATGCTGGATTAGTGGAGAGCCTCCATGCAGAGAACAGACAGCTAGCTCCCCTCACACAATTAACCATACACTACTGTATTTGCTCTTATCTGACACTTAAGGATTTAGATTTATAAAGTGATAAGGTAATAATTATTTGCCAGTCAAGGGAAGTACTTGAGCTTCTGCTCCTATGGATCAAGAGCTGCCAGAAGGGGCAGTTCAGGCATCTTACAAGGATGCCCTTCTAGAGTTGTTTCAAGCATGTACCTCTGGACAGAAACCGATGGCAGACCCAGGACCCTCTGGAGGAGCTGAAATTTATGGCAGGAGACTGAGTACTCTGGACTGACCTTCTCAGCCTGTTGCCACCATATAAAGCAGAATGTACCAATGTGTGGCTGTCCATACAGGCCATAAAAAGATGAGCTCATGTGCAGCTCACTAAATTTTAATGAATGTTTTTGTATTTGATGGGTATGGCTCGTTAATTTTTGCAATTAAGACCTGTACACGCTCTCAGCACCTGTATGCTGTCACACATGCTAAAATATGTGGAGTAGCAGCCACATTATAGCATTTGCTGTATTATACTCAGGACATTAATCACTACAGCTAAGTATGTTTGTCTTTGTCTAGAACGGGAACCCAGACAACCCATACTGCAGTGGTATAGAAGGAGTAATTGAGGCATATTACCAAACTCTGAAGTGCGTACGTTTATACGGTCCCACATATTTTTCACCCGTTATTAATCATGTAGCAAGGTGAGTTTCAGCAAACCCCAACACAACACTAAACACATAATTATAATTTGGAACTTAATCATATCAAATTAATAATGTTCGTCATCAAGATGATCCCAGATATGACTACAGTCCTCAATCTACATATAACTGCAATATTTGGACCCTGAAATTTGTAGTTTACAAACTTTCTGTTTACAAGGTATGCATCATTAGTAAAGGATGGCTCAGAGTACTTCATCCTCCTTATTATATCAGATGGAGTCATCTCAGACATGGCTCAGACCAAGGAGTCCATTGTAAATGTGAGTATTTGAAAAGCTAAAAAGGTAGATGTTTGCATCCCAGTACAACATTATTTCTTTATATTTTATTGTGTTCCACACTATTGTGTAATAGTAATATAAATTAATTTTGTTACTTTACTAGGTAAATGGAAGTTAAAAGTATTATATACGAATATAAACACATTTTATTTGTTAACTTGTATATAATATGGGCATGGCAGAGGGTGAGGGTTTGATGAGTTTGCAGATGAAAAATGCGAATGTATGAGTAGCTAAATTTGATTAGAAATCATTCCCACTCACTGAAAGTATTTGTGCCTTTGAGGCTCACATACAACAGGCAAACTGAATTGAGAAGGAATCATAAAAACAAATGAGATCTAAATTACACCCATTCATCATTCCCTCAAAACATATAATATTTAAGAAAGTGAAATGTGTTTAAAATGTGTTTAAAATGTGATTTGGGGAGTACCATTAAGCTCTGGTTAAAAAAAAGTCATGTAGAATGTGTTAGTATGCTGACATCGTCATTTGGGCCATATCACTGTTAGACAGAATAGCAATGCTATTTAACGCTATGCAGTGTGTAGCTATATGTCAGAAAACCCACTTTACAATGCTAGAGCACTTACAGTTTTTAGAAAGATACTATAATATATACTTTAAAATCCAGCGCAATGATGTGGATGTATCTCTTTTGTGTGTTTGAAGGCATCCTGTCTTCCTATGTCAATAATAATAGTAGGAGTCGGAGCCGCTGAATTTGATGGTAAGATAATTAATACATGCTTTATCAGAGGGTCTACTTTGGGATCAGAATTAAACAATGCTTGATGCAGATAATATTTTTTATATATGCAGCAATTTGCTATAAATCTCTTGTTCTTTTTAATAAAGCCCTAAAATTACATTGCACTATTATACACTACATATTGCACTATTATATACTATATATTATATACTGTAACTTTAAACAGTAGCGATTAAAAATGATGATTTCACAGTAATGCTGCTCGTAACTAAAGTGTATATCATGCAACCATCAGGTGAACTTTACATTATGAAAATACTGTACT
>JAUZST010004641.1:0-16162 GCA_034779995.1 Parotocinclus haroldoi | reverse complement strand
TGTGTGTGTGTGTGTGTGTGTGTGTGTGTGTGTGTGTGTGTGTGTGTGTGTGTGTGTGTGTGTGTGTGTGTGATTAATGCACATATAATTAATATAAAGTAATAGTATATATGGAGCTCTAGCCATTCACAGGACCTAGTGTTGGAAGCTGTTGTGGTGCTGGCGAATGTTCCCTTCATATGGCCCTTTTCTCAGACACAGTCAACTGTGGTGGCCTAGTGGTTAAGGACTATGGACCAGAAGGTTCAGGGTTCAAATGCCACCTCTGCCAAGCTACCACAGTTGGTTCCCTGAGCAAGGCCATTAACACACAATTGCTTGGATTGTAAGACTGTATTAATTGTAAGTCGTTCTGGATAAGAGCATCTGCTAAATGACATAAATGTAAATGTAAGTTTGCCTGTATGATGCCTGACCCTGTCGCAAGGCACCACCAGGTTCATACAGGTCACGGTGGTGGAAGGCAAGCAAATGACTGATGCATCACCCAAGCATGTACACTAATCACAAAAATTAGGAGATATTAATTATGGGATATTTCATTTTATAATATACCCTATTTTTGTGAGCAGTATATATTACTTTTGTTATTATATGTGCCAGTTATTGTTTAACATTTTACGTTCTATAAAACAGAATGTTGACCGATATGGAAAATGACTGAGCATTAACAAAGTCACATATGACTTAAAATACTTTGCATATAGAGATGTATCTAAAAATACAATATGAAAACATTTAGTAGACTACATTATTGTACTATACAATAATTCCAATCTCTTTTATGTTTTATAAAAGGGTGCAGATGTAAGCTTGCCAGACCATCACAAGACCAGCAGAGGTCACTGTTGCAGGTAATCCCCTGAGCAGCAGTGGTGGGCTACCACAAGTCCATCACAGTACACACACATATACTTGTGAAGATTTTACATTGACCTAATGATTAGTGTAGCCAATTAATGCTACACATACACCTAACCCTAACCTCCATTATCTCTACTGTATCAATTCTTCATATAAGAGTTGCTGTTTTGGGGAAAAAATAAAAACAAATGCAGAAAAACAGCACTTACAGCTTCATCGCTGACTCACTCTATTAATTACATTTTAAAACATGTTATTCATAATTAAAACAAGGTCATTATGTAGTTGATTGGACTGTAGATTAAACAATTCACAATGCCATTACCAAATGCCATATCAAACTGTATCTATATAAGTCTGTCCCAAATTCCCAGCATAGATGAGGGTGAATTCAGAATCAGAACGGGTGTTTTAACTTTTCCGGATCCCAAACACTATTGTGTCTCTGACATCACATTGAGTTCCGCAGATAGTACACGTTCCTCTGCAGTCTCTCATGGTTTAAACGCTGGCCAAACATCTAAGCTCAGCTGTGCCATGTGGGTAAAATTTGTTGGTACTTATTGATGGTGGGTTGAGCTCCAGCTGTTTGTAGGAAGCAGAATAACCACATCTAAGGGATACGGATTGAAGGATCAACTCAGAAAAGAGGGGCAAAGCAAAAGCAAATGCTACAGCTGCTTTCTATTCTGTGTATGTGAGCAAGAGCTTGTGAGACTGTTCTATGAGAGTGCTCACCAGAAACCAGGAGAAAGTTTACCTCAGGTCAGGACAGTCATTAGGGTTGCTGCCTTCTCCCTCAGAACAGTCTGTAACATATGTTTATCATAGAGAATGTCAGCCAAAAGATACTTCAGGAAACCACTTAAATATGCAAAGGAAACCCTGCATATTTCACATCCAGTGCATAATGGATTTAACATCTCTCTCCGATATGCTTACTTACATCCTGTGCTGTTGGACTGTATTTTGGATTATTTAAATTACCTACAATCCTTTACCCTATACGGTCCCAAGCCCCATCCCACCCAAGCAGGGCAGAACAAATTAAGATACCAATAGTGTGTTAACATACCTGTACTAATGCAACCTACCAATGCACTCTTAGCTTTGTGTCTTTTTTCTTAAGTGTCATGCTTTCTGTGAGTATGGATTCTATACTGCTCACAAAAAATTAGGGGATACGTCAAAATGAAATATCCCGTAATGAAATATCCCCTAATTTCTAACAGCTATTTCTTCCATTTTAAGGAAAGTTTTACTTTGACACTGTTGCCTCTGGATTAGACTATTGGAGCCTAGACATGGCTCTCTGAAAGCAGCTGCAGGACTATGTTTACTGGGGAGGGTTTGTTATACATAAATTTGAGTGTTTGCAGTGTTGGGGCATGAACTCATAATGATCTGGAAACACTTTAGACCTGCAAACTTTTTCTGCAGCGTCCCTCTTTGGGAGTAGTACACACGTACACATTGTTTGCCTCCAAGCTCCACTGGAATAGATTAACCATTGTAATTCATACAGAATAATACAAATAAAACAAAAGTTCCACACCAACCCCAGGGGGGGCACGTACCCCTCTTTGAAGACCACTGCTTTAGACTAAGGTGGACCACACTGGAACATTTAGTAATTGGTCACACACAATTTATCCTAAGCATCTGAAATTTGATCAGAATTGTTGAAGATTAAAACCTTGCTCAGGAACCCAACAGTGGCAGCTTGATAGTGTTGGTACTTGAACCCCTAATCCTCTGGTCAACCTTTTGGATAATAGCTCAGTATCTTAACCTCTAAACCTTCACCCCCACACATTAAGTCATTTGTCAAATACGCTTATCCAAAGCATATAGCATCTGGTTTGAGAAGCACAAGGTTAAGGTTCTTGCTCAGGAACCCAACAGTGGCAGCTTGGCAGTGATGCGAATTAAACCCTTAATCTTCTGGTTGACATTTTAGACACTTGTCCCAAACCTTAACCTCTGAACCTCCATGATATATTTAGTCGTTTGTCAGACACACTTATTCAAAGATTCCCAAATTTAAGCAGAGTGACTGAAGGGACCCAATGGTGGCAGCAAGGCAGTGCAGGGACTTTAAACAGATCCATAATCTTCTTTCTGGTCAACCTTTTAGTTAATGTCTCTTTGTCTTAACCTATAGCCTCGGTGACCACATATTTAACCATTTGTCATTAATATACTGCCCACAAAAATTAGGGGATGTTTCATTATGGGATATTTCATTAGATATTTTTGTGAGCCGTGTACGTATCCAGTGCGTCAGGAGCTGAAGGTTAAGGTCCTTGTTCAGAGACCCAACAGTGGCTTGGTGGTGCTCAGACTTGAACCCTTAGTCCTGAACCTTAACCTCTGAAACACCATGGCATATTTAATAATTTGTCAGGAACACTTATTTAAAGCATCTTACAGACAGACTGTCTGAGGTCCTTGTTCAAAGACCCAAACAATGGCAGCTTTACATAGTTTGGATTGGAACTCACACATGCAAATAGTGTAGATATTGCTTACTCTGGCATCCTTCATTCATAGCCACTCACTTGTAGGGGTAATTTAGAGTAGTCAGTCCACCTACTGACATGTTTTTGAAATATGAAGAAAGTTCTGTATTTGGACAAATAGTAACTGGAAATGAGGTACAAACTCATGACCCTGGAGCTGTGACCCACCCGCACTACCTGAGCTGGCCCATCGTCTTATCCATCAAGGCATTCTGTTACTGACAGTTCTCACAGTGCAGTTTAGGAAATTCTATTCAACACTCTCACATGTAATAAAAATCTGAGCTGGCACTGTCTCACAAACCCTTTGCCTCAACTTGAGCTTGCCTGCAGATCTGATTTGCAGCTAACCACAACTCATAAAAGAAAGTTCACACAGCCCACTTTGTTTTCTCTGTAGACCTCAGTGTGAACATAAAGGTCTGATCATATGTACTCCTCATCCGTGTGAATCACTGGGGAAGTATTTAGAGATGATGGAGATAAAGAAGAGGGTTTTGGGAGCCTGAACCACAATACAAAACTCAGACTGTTTTTGCCTGAACTTGTAGCGGATCTCCCTCAAGCACAGGTCTGTGGAGACAGACAAAGCAAGGACGTTTGCAGGAGATAAGAACAACACAAGACACTTTTTCACTGGACGAGATTATGTAACTGAAACAACGTGATAGTGTTACAGTCAGTGGGACATGTGTGCCAGCTACCTGGAATGAGAAAACTAATTAATACTTTATTGCATCTAGGCAGCACTACAAGCTGTCTCTCATGTCAAGGTTAAGTTGTTATAATTGTGTTACCTAAGCGTTAGCTAACTTATTATCGTTCTAGCATAGTGCTGACGGTCACGTCTGGTCTAGAAAACCGAACCAAAACAGTTGGCCCGTCAGTCTCTTTAAACCTGTTGACGTTAAAGCTCTCAAATGTGATTTTATAGTGCCACCTAGTGGTTAGATCATGTAAAGTTATATTCAGAATGACAACGCATACCGTGACTGAGTCGTCGTAAAAAGTGTCTTGTATTGTTACCAAGGAATTTTTTTCAGAACTTCTGAGATTTTGTTAGGAAGTTGTGGGTTGGCATTTTAGAGTCGCTGAGAGTTTAGGACGTCGCTGAATAGTCAATTCTCAGGTTTGAACTTTATTTGATATTCACCACAGGAATAGCTGTGGAATACCACAAAAAGCACTCTATATATAGATATAAAACACTCTCTCTCTCTCTCTCTCACACACACACACTGAGGGCAGCACGGTGGCACAGCAAGAAGGTCCTGGGTTCAGTCCCAGAGTGCAGGGTGGAGTGGCCTGGGTTCTCCCAGTGTCTGTGTGGGTTTACCCTGGGTACCTGTTCCTTCTATAATCTAAGGACATGTGTTAGATTCATTGGCGTCTCTAAAGTGGCCCTTAGTGTTTGACAGGCCCTTCGCACTGGCTGTGTGGATTATTAGATAATGGATGGATGGAGAAATGACATATGTATGTATATATGAATATACACTGAAGCTGAAGTTTAAGGTGCACAAAAAATTAGACTAATTTGCTTACCTCAGGTCAACACCTCCCATCTTGCGTACATCATATACATAAAGCTTTGTGGGTGGAATTCAGTCCTGAGGATAAACAGGCTATTTGCAGATCTAAGGAGTCCAGTCCAGACCATGGTGTTTGAGTGGCTTTATTTTAAGGCATATAACACACTGTTTTAACAGCTATGATTCTTCATATTCTCAAAGGGATCCGTATGTTATTTGTAACTTAACATTAAACTATTAAGATTCATTTATGATTTCATCTCCAGTAATCACCGTGGGTATGGAAGCTATACTGGAAACCCAAAGCGAAGGAGAATGATCCACCACCCAAAACGTACCTAATCTTTGCTAGTTGTGACCATTAGAGAACAGAATAAAGGAGACTAAAAAGTATGTAGAGGAACAGATGAACTACATCCTATAATTGCTGAACTACAAATTGCTTCTGAAAATGGACAACGAATGAAAAATCCAGGATGTGTACCTAATAATGTGATCGTTGAGTGGATACTGTGACTCACCATTAGAAACAGAGACTAAGTGTAAAAGCTGAAAGCTTGATGGCAAGCACATTCATGTCTCTCGTCAAGTTTGATCACCAACAGCCCCCTTTTCATCAAGTTAAAAATGACTTTCTGTTGAATTCTCAGCTATGTGCTGTACTGTAGTGCTAGGGGATGAGGCCTCCGTCAAACACCGAAAACTTTAAGGTACCACCATACCAGTCGAATCCCATACGATGTGATAAATGCAGCCATACAGTGCACACAGATTTGTTTTACTTTATTTTTCTTCGCAAAAATGTTAAAAACAAACAACACATTTCTCCGAACTGCAGTGCTTAGTCTTAGGATGATTTTCCACTGGAAAAGTCAGAGGTCCACGTTCTGCTGGTCCACAAGTGCTTTATGCTAACCATGTACAGTAAATACCTTGTGGTTGTAGAAAAGAAACGTTCAGGATCTATACTGAACCCTGGTGGCTGAGAGTGGAACAACAACACTTCACAGGTCATCATGTTCTGTTAAGGTCTTGGCGGCGTCCGTTGCAGAATCTTCCTCGCTGTCATCTGGATGACACAAAACAGAAGAAAGTCAGCCTGAAGGATCAATGATTGCTTTTTAATTAGGTTAATGTGGATCTGGCAGGTAACAATTTGTTTTGATTGACAACTTTCCTAGTTTACACAGTCTTTCAGTGGCAGTTCTAGACCAGGCAACAACACCCCCACTTACTTCACTTCGGATGTGAAATGGTGCTAATTTTTACAGCTCTGTGTATAACAGTTCACATCCGGCACTATTAGACTAGTTGTTTTAACAAATGGTATAATAACCACATATAAACGCTCATCACTCCATAATACACTTATACACTGATATTCATTCCAATAATTATTAGCTTGAGCAAATCTTAGCCTTTTCTCACACTTCCACTTTCTTTACAAAAAGGCCATTACTGACCATTTAAGCTTCTTCAGACTGTAGAAGGTTCACCTTTGTATCCAGATGAAGGTGTCAGATGCTGTGATTTACTCAAGTGTAAGTGTTTGTTCTGATTAATAAGGCATACATATTCCCTGTGTTTTCTGAATGTGATTTACGGTCATTATACCATCGCCAATACAACATATCTAATAGTGACTTTTGCACAGTACTATACTTACTGCCCCCACACCTTAACTGTGCACTCCACTCTTCTCGATATCCTGCCCACAAAGTGACATTGCAATCTACACCCTATCACCTGCATCTGACACCCTAATCAGAGTCCGATACCTACCGTCAATGACTTAATAACTACCTTAAACTTGTTTATCAAATACCATGGTGTGGACAAGTCCTGTTACTTTCATGGAACCCAAGTTGCATTACTGTCCACGAACTACATGCTAGTAACACATAATACAATGGCTTCTTAAGATAAGCTGTACATAGCATGTAGCGGAAAAATGTCTTAAACCACCATTAGATTTGTTATTTTAGTAAAGGAATAAACACTATACAGTATATTACAGGTTATCAACGATTGGACCCAAACCTTTTAAACTTTCCAATCTTTAGCATAGCTTAGACGTTTTCTCTCTGTACCCCTTCACAAAGGTTATTTAGTGGCTGCTATCCTTCCAAAAAGAGCATTGCTATTCCAGCTGTTCAAAGCCCTTTACCACTGTCCAACATGATCGAGGGTGTGGGAAGAGCCATAGGCACCCAGACTGTGACTTTTACTCGCGGAATGGATTCAATCTTGGAGAAGCTATCGGTCCTGAACTCAAAACTGGATACATTGGAGAAATTGAGAACCGCTATACATGAATGTTCTGTGTAAAAATTAAGATCACTCGAGGCAAAACAAGCATCTTATCTGGTTTTGGCACCCATCTTATCTGTGGTTTGGCCTTGAGCAGTGTAAATTCCTCCAGTGTAAAGTTGCTATGGAAACTTGTAGCCCCTCAGGCATGGCCTTTCTGGAAGTTTTCCCCACTGTGCTATGGACATGAACTGGTGCTTTCGGGCAAGCGACTCTTTAGCTCCCCCGCTCTCCCAACCTATGAACACGCCTTCCATTTGTCTTGTAAATCATCTGACCACTAAGGATAAGTACATACAACCAATCAAACCCTGTCCCCATCACACTGGATATACATGCCTCGTTGAACTTCCACACACACTCCATCTTGTTCCTGAAAGCCGTTTGCACACTGGCACTTGTAGCTCCCGTTCGTATTGACGCACTCCCGGTGTTCCCCAGTACACACTGCATCGGGTAGCTCACACTCGTTCACATCTACAATGGATTAAAGCGTAAACGTTATGAAACACATTGAGAAACATATGCATGACATGGATCATTTGTGCACCTGTACAGGAGCCCTCTTCATCTTTGTAACCACTGGAGCAAGCCAGGCAGTTGCCAGGTCCGGGCCCTTTGCAGCCTGAACATCTGCTGTCACATGCTGGGATAAAAAAAAATGAAGGAAGATGTAATTTATTGTATAAATGATTGTAATATAACAGCTTGGGACCTAGCAGAAAAAAAAGTTACCAACCATTGCAGGAATGCGAACCGTCTGTGTTGAGGCAATACTGTTGGCCCGTGCAAGGAGGGGGATCTTGAGAACATTCATCAATATCTGAAAGTGTGCAAAGGAGAGCACAGATAGAAAATGTGTTATGGTACTGGATTCTGGACCAGACGGTCTAGAGGTTCAAATTTCATATCTGCCAAGCTGTCACTGGATCATTAATCAAGACCCATAATTGCTTGGGTTGTAAGACTGAATCACATGGAAGTCGCTCTGGATAAGAATGTCTGCTGAACGGTATAAATAATTCATTCATTGTTTAATCTTCTTATCCTAGTAAGGGTCACAGGACAGCAAATACCTAGCCAGTGTGTGCAATGCAGGAACAACACCAATACATCCTAGGGATTTAATAAATTACACATATAAACTCATTCACACAGTAAGATCACTTCCGGAAACAACACATTAACCTAACACACGTCTTAGGAATGTGGAAGGAAACCGGAGTACTCGGGAGAAAACACACAGGAATGACGTGGAGACTCCACACAGCCGGTCAGGGATCTCGGTGCTGTGAGGCAGCAGTGGTAACCACTGCACAACCACGCCGCCTTAAATACATTTTGAAAATTGATCTTCGTTCTAATAAAAAAAGACCATATCTTTGGATTGCTGAAGGGTGAATAATGCCATCCTGATGAAGCTGCCAAATTTATTAATCCCCCAGCATAAGGGAAGGTCATACTAAAAATAAATAGGTGGGTTTGTCACAGAATAGGGGTGGGGAATGATGGCAATGTGCCAATGCTTCAGAGAGGGAGGGTTCGTAACAAGCAGACAGTGATTTTGTTGTGGTAGAGATGGAGAAATTGAATGATCAGATGTTATGGATGAGTTTGCTTTCACTCTGGGATGGGTGTGGCTGGGTGTGACATGACAAAGAACCAGGAGACCTGCAACATTATCCAAAACTTATAGATATTTACAAAAGATACATGTTTCAGTGCAAAATCTCTTTCATCCATAGTGTAACCATTCAGTCAGAAGTGATTCTCACCAACACATGTTCCTTCCTCTTCCTCCTTCCACCCGTCCCTACAATCCTCACAGTCCTTATTAGTGGCTCCAAAGCACTTGGTGCATGATGGGTGACACTCTGAAAATCAGCAGCACAGTAAGACCTCAATACTCAAGCCTGATCAGATGGTGTTACACTACTGTTCCTAATTCTCATGTTCATGTTATAGGAAGGCACACAGATCATGCACAGTTAAATTTGTACAGGCTGATTAACTACCGTACTTCAGAGTGGTATTAGATACTGCAATTATCACTGTGCGATATACATTGTGCGCATTCATATCTTAATTAACGTTTTAATGATATGCAATGATATCAAGTCACTCGCTTTGCAAAATACGTACACAGAATGTTTAGACTTCACGATGGGAATCCAATAATAAACATTCAGCAGAAACCGTAGAATTTTCCTCAGCAAGCATTATGCAGCATGATACTGTCAGCTGTTCGTCATTTAGGGAGTCACATGGCACTCGGAAATGTGAAAAGTGAGCAAAAGACATGGTCGCACCAGGTAATAATCGGTTTTGTTTTTTCCTTTTTAATACATTTTTCAATAAATTACAAGGGATATTACATACCGGTTTGTTACATAACTTTTAATCATTTTGCCCAACTGTGTGATTTTATGTAAGTGTTTTAAGCATGTTTTAAGGTACACTGCACATTTTTGACAGAGCATCATGTAGGGAGTGATATGGAAATTTAGTGTGAAGTGGTGTTTGTGTTTTATCGTTTATCATGCTACACTATGATACAGTATTTAGTATTAAATTCCATGGTTTACATTTACCTTACGATTAATTTATCAGAATGTATGTCCATCTAGGACAACATATTATTTCCTGTTAGAATTCTTAAGAGTTTGGCCATTAAAGCAAACAGTTGATCAGAAGGATGTTAAACAGTACATGACTTCATAGCGATAACAGACAGGCAACAGGGCCATTCAGAAAATGTGGCTGGATTTTCATATCCAGGAACCAGGTAGGCATTTTTCTTCAGAAAGAATGGAAAAGACTCCCTTTACATCAGGATCTGTCTTCCACACCATTTGCGATAATGAGGTGCATTCTGATAACGGGGTTCATCTGTACTAGGAAAAACATTGGCTTGTAACGATCATACGGCCTGCTTTGTGTCACTTGTGCTGCTCACCTTTGCACAACGAGAAGGTATCGTTCCTCTCCTGGTTAAAATACCTCTCAGCACAATCCAGACAGAACTCTCCTTCATATCCAAGCTCACATGTGCATTTCCCGCTTCCTCCCCTCGTCCCATCACCGACACATTTTCCATTACCGTGGCACGGTCTGTCGGATCCTCCTACACAGGCTTAACAACGACGGCACAGGCATGAGTCACTTAATGGCTACGATACATTCTATGCTTGTTTGTTTATTTATTTAGTGCATTTAACGTCGCTCTATAGCATCAATGGCCATTTAGTGACAGGCACAATGTTACTAACGTCCCCACCGATCTTCCTGCACCAGAAGCCGCGCTGTTGCGTGCATCACTGCAACCGCTGTACAACAACAGCTAACGTATCTGGCAATTTATTATATGGGTCAACTAGGTTCATTACATAATAACTTTATCGGACCACGGACGTATATGAGAATGGACGTTACGTGGAGCACATCTGTACAGTGCTTACAGGTATTCCACATTTTACAGTGCATAAAAATACGCACGCCGTAGAAACTGTACTCTGCGATATGCAATACGATACTCTCACTGCATTCTCCTGAGCTAAATGAGGAAATCAGGAGTGTGTGACATAGGAACACTAAAGTGCTGAGAAACTGAGTGAGGAAAAGCCGTGGCCATGACAATATCTATTTTCTTTTTCCCTTTCAGTGCAACATTCAATTACTTACATGAGGTATTCAACAGTTCCTTATCAAATGGTGTTTCAATGATTTTGTCGAACTGTAGGTTAAAGTAATTGTTTTAAGTCTCTTTAAGGTAGGCTACGCTACGATACGTACAGTGTATTTTAAGCACCTCGACTTATGATGGTTCTTTCAGAATGTATCGTCATCATAAAGCATAAATCTAATAACTAAACAGAAATACCAATCAGAAGCTGACTTACAATTACAGTCTGGTCCAAATGTTCCTTTAGGACAGCAAACCTTAACCGTTTCAATACAAAACCACTTATGTAGATCTGGATGCTTGGTTTTCCTAAAAAATAAAATATAATCAACAGGTTAGGATCAGGGAAAAGTTTGTGCCATCATTGGGTTTAACCATTGATCAGTATGTTCAAATATTTTTTAGTGACTCATAACACATTCAGTGCTCAAATCTGCCCTCCTCTCAGTTCAGTTCTATCCAGTTGTTTTGTACAGATGCACAGCATTATTTCAATTTAAAGGTTTTCCCTTATGATTCCTCACTTGTTTCGCTGTTGAATTCAACAGTACATTTGATGATCAATAAATATTTTGTTCTTTGGTTTCAGAAGCTAGAGAAACCTTATCATCAGTGATATTCTAGCTCTTGGGCATTTTCTTAGATCAAATCTCATTGTAACTCATATCTCTGTCTGCCTGTCACATGATAGGAGTACAGGGTGAGTCAAAAGCCACAGGAGGCTGTCACAAATATTGTTGAGGTTTCTGCATGTTGGCAGTGGTCTTTGGACGAACATTAAGCGGCTTGTCGTCCACAGTCCCGGTTTCTCTGAATTTGGCTATGAGGAATGTAACAGTGCTTTTTAAATTGGATGTTGTGTGCAGCCACGATATGGCTATGCTGTCCCCGGACATCAGAATCGTCATTTCCATCTTCAGTTACCTGTGCCGAACAACAAAAGTTTTGAACGGTCTGTTTTGATAACTTTTGAACAAAAAGAGAAATGTAAATCTGATTGCGGCTATTGCGGCAAACTTGCCCTTAATCCAAGATGGTGGCCAAATTCCACACATAGCTTAAAATATCATTACTCGCTGGGGTTTTCAAATATGTTATTTTCCTTTTTATTTCTGAAATAAAAGGGTGTCCTGTTACCTTTTCACTCACCCTGTATTTACCCACCTACACACCTTGGTTAAAACAGAAGGGGCCGGGGCCAGGCCCAAACTGCAAAGTCTGTGTTGCTCCACTCAATGGTAACGGCTTTAAACAGTTCATGACTGAATGAAAGATGTTTCCAAATTGGGATTAATGGGAGACCAAATACAATGCTCACAAGAATCAAATCATGATATTGGTGGACCATGGCATATTACAACAAACAACTAACCTTGTGCAATAGTTAGATTCAATTTTGTTATTGTATTATGGCCATATATAACATAACAAAGGACCTAAAAATTTCAATCTTGCATTTGTCACCCCATAATATTCTTCCCCTTCCCCGGAGTTAATTTGTTTTGTGAGCTTTAGAATATCTTAGTCTTTTCAATCAGGGTGGATGTAATCCCCAAATAATTCAATTACAATGAAGTGTGTGACGTTTGTGGTGCTGACCTCTTGAACCACCAAGTCTCAAAGTGTTCCTCGTGTTCTTCTACCATGTGATTACACTCAAAGTTACTGCTTTCACACAAGCCCTCCAGAATCTCCACCAGTCTGATTTCGCTGGAAAGTCAAGGAAGACAGTGTCAATCAACAGCCATGTACATATATCAAATATGTGGCATTTTCATTTTCAACATGCTTGTGAGGTTAGACATACTGTTGGACACCTTTTTTTCATTCCAGTTCATCTTAAAGGTGTGTGTGAGTCTGTGCGTTTGGGTTCTGTGAGCCATGTTTTTTTCAAGCTGGTAAACAATCTCTCTATAGTCTTTGTTTTAGCATGGTAGGGCTAAAAGCTGATGAACTGACTCGTTGGAGCATAAAACCCATTAAAGTATCATATTGAGAGCTGTTTTTATAGACTTTCAAATCCTGTATGTTTCATACTATGAACCCCTTAACAGTTACATACACTTAGTCTCATCATAAGTTCTGAAGTTATCGGATTTAAGTATTTAAGTGGCCATGTAAACGGCACAAAGCACAAAGTCTAGAAATCAGATTGGAAATCCAATAAAGAAAGATATTTTATTTCAGTAATTGGATTTCTCAGAGCATGTATACACTTACTTTGATTTCAATCGGTCAGTCTGTGCATGATCATGAAATGAAGCCTGGAAGCAGCTAGTAGAATCAAACATGGTTGTCAGGTCCGCTAATTCTAAGAGACACTACTTTATGGCTTGTTCCCATAGACCTGGTTTCTTGTTTGCTCCTTAGACCAGGGTTTAAGTCCTGGACCAACCACTGCCTGTGTGGAGTTTGCATATTCTTCCTGTGTCTAAGCAGGTTTCCTCTGAGTACTCCACTTTTCTCCAGAGTATGTGTGTTATGTCCCTTGCATTAAGTAAAGGCATGTATTGGAACACTTATTAGCTCAAAAGCATCCCATTGTGTATGTGTGTCTCAGAGAGAGAGTGTGTGAGTGAGAGAGAGAGAGAGAGACAGAAAAAGACAAAGAGAGAGAGAGAGAGGGGCAATGGACAGGCACCCTGTCCCTCCCTGCTCCCTGTGCTGTCGGTTAGCCCAATACCCCTGAATGTGACTTAGTTTGCATTGAAAATGAACATTCATCACTGGCTTATCATAGTAACCTAAAATGCTAACCCACCAATGCAGTCACACAATGACTTACAATCCATATACCAAGGAAGTCATTTTTATCAAAGTGGTGGATGTGACATTTGAGTTACCCATGTCTGAATCTTAATTAGTCATACACCCAGCGCAGTGATGCTTTGGTTGATTCTTTAATAAAAACGTTCACAATCACAGTTAATTCTCCCATCATTATACAAGCATGCAAGCAAACCAGTTAAATATATGCACCAAATCCAGAGTGAACTTGATTCTCACCTGGTCTCATATTTTGACAGTTTCCTTTCTTCCCACGCAGTGTTTCCGCCACCAAAGTTTTTGTTTGCTGTTTTCTCAAAACCCTACAAGAATTATTACAACAAATCAGCACTGAAGTAGCTGACCTGCTTACACCATGTCGATTCAAAGACACGAGACACTTTAAGCTAGAATATGGGCACATACCTTGTGGAAATTATCAGTTATTGTTTTACAGGTGGAACATAAAGTCTCAGCATCCTTTGCAGTGCCGTATCCAAACGATAAAACCCCAATGAGACCCAAGAGACTTAGGGTATCAGAGATCAGCATGGTTCTTACATCTACCAAACTACAAATACCATGATAAAAACGTACTAATACAGAAAAAAAGAATTAAGTCCTAGGCATGTGGTGGCTCGGATCGCCTACAGGACAGCTATGTATGTTGACGGATATGCAAAATCTCTCAAACTCATGCCGGTGTCCTGTACAGATCCACTTCCGCATAATTCCCCGTTACGATTGTGTCTTATTGTGATTGGATAAAAGGCGTGACCAGTCTAGACGAAAGCCAATCAGAGGCCGCCACGCACGGGCCTGCTGTTTTAAAATCTCCCATTCTGCTCCTGGTTTAATCGAAACACTGTTCTGGGTTTACGCGTGTGAGACTACGTTTATAAATAATACTTTATAACATTTTATTCCCTTTATATAAAGTTAAAGGTGCAACAAAGTCCTTGTTTTATGAACAGTAGTAGTTCACTTTCTGTTTCTGGCTTCTACTCTAACGGTTAAAAACTGTTCTGTTTAGCTGTGTGTATGACGCCTGATAATGTTTTTACCTGCAACCTTAAACTAATGTTTTTGACGGTGCTTTAATTGTACTTTTAATTTTGTTTTAATTTTTAAAAATTTCATTCCAATATTATTGTTAGTAGTAGTAGTAGTATTGATTCTGTAGAGCACTTTGAATTGCCTTGTGTATGAATGGTGCTATACAAATAAACTTGCCTTCTAAAACCATCACTGCTTAACGTGTAAAAATCAAAGGTGCGTTACAAATAGTTGTGGATATTAAAAAGCAAAACTATAACCATTTCATTTCACTGTGAAATGGTATATTTCTAATTTAGGATTCATTCATGGGTAACTCAAATGCCACTTGCATCGCTTTGATTAAATGATTTCGTTGGTATATGAATTGTAAGACACCCTGTGACTGCATTGGTGGGCTAGCATTTTAGGCTGCTATGACAAGTCAATGATGAATGTTCATTTTTAATACCCACTAAATCACACTCAGGGGTACTGGGCTAACCGACAGCACAGGGAACAAACCGGGAACCATACCTTGGCAGGGTGCCTGTTTCTCTCTCTCTCTCTCTCTCTCTCTCTCTCTCTCTCTCTCTCTCTCTCTCTCTCACACACACTCACAGATGAAATTAGATTTTAAAAATGGCATGAACTCACACCTACAACAAACTTACATTCGTGCAGTTTTACAGTGCCCTTGGCACTGTAGCTATGACCCAGTCTTGACTTAACAACATTTTCCCAACATTTAGGGAAGAGCTACTGGCCTGGTCACCACACCACTTGCCTTTCTGATGATATACCCTGCCCACACTATTCTTAAAACACCATGATTAATGTTGGTTTTGCTGCTTGAAAGATTCAAAACAAAACAAAACAAACAAAAATCATATTTTATGGAAGGTGCTTGGGTAGCGCAGTGGTCTGAGAGCTCAGTAATTTTAACCATGGTAAAGTACAGCAGTCCTACTGACCAAAATGCCTTTTTGATAAATGAGGTCAAAAGAGACCGGGCAGACTGGTTCAAACTGTGGCTAGGTTGACTCAGATAACCATTCTGTACAATTGTGGTAAACAGAGAAGTATCCCAGAGTGAACAACAAGTCACACTTGAGCTGGATGGGCTACAACAGCAAAATGTCATGTTGGGTTCTAATTTCTGTCAGTCAAGAACTGACAGCTGAGGGTGTAGGGATATTTTAAAGTTTAATGATGACAGTTTTGTTTACGTTAGGTAAATCTTAAATCATAAATAGAAGTCATTCAGCAAATGTTTTTTTAATCAGCATTAGATAGAGCTGTTCAGTAATTTGTGTACGCTTTTAAAAAAGATTATTTTTATACAGATATAATTTGTGGATATTATTAAATCAAAATCCAAATTTCAAATGTAGGCAGCCATTCAATAAACTACTAATACCCGAAATATCTATCTTGCTTTAAATGCCTTA